>PVIH01001190.1:0-179130 GCA_004025045.1 Sigmodon hispidus
GATGGGGAGTTGCAGAGGAAAAAAATGACCAGATGTGTTGGGAGGGGGAAGAGACCTTGAATAAGGATATACAGGGATGAAAAAAAAAATTCAGAGGGAAAGATGAACACAAAGAATATATATGTGTAGCAATCTTATTTGTATTTCCACCCTTGATAAGCCATGCTTATGATTCTTATCCTCTGTATAGTTATTGTTAACTCTTCTGCATTTTAAATTCTTTTTACTGTTTTTTTTTCTTGATAAACACAAAATAAAGAAGGAAGAAAAAAAAGAATGGATAGATACACAGCAAAAAGTGAATAGATACAAGAGAGTTTATTTGCCACATAGACATAGCATGTCAGGGGCCTGGAGTGATAATTCAGTGGGTAAGAGCCCTGGCTGCTGCTCTTCCAGAGGACCCAGGTTCAGTTCCCAGCATCCACATAGAAGCTCACAAGGGTCTGTAACTCTAGTCTGATGCCTTCTTCTGACCTTCACAGACACTGCACATACATAGTACACGCGCAATAAAAATAAACAAAGACTTCTGAGTGAAGAAGTAGCGGTTCCGATGAGAAAAGAAAACTGAGAGCAGAAGGGTCTCATGGTGGCAAGATGCCCACTAAGAAGCTGTCTATGAGTGCTGTGCCTCAGTGGGCATCCAGATTCCAACCAAATCCAAACCCATCCTTTAAAGTACATGTCTGTAGAAAGCAGGCAGCAGGACTACTAGGAGCTCTGAGGCAGTACAGGTTCCCTGTCATGGAGCAAGAACAGTAGCCCCCAAGACTGGAAGAGGTTCCCTGTCCAAGAAGTGGAGGAACCAAGTCTAAGAGGCTGAGGCAGCAACAAATTCTCTTGACCCTAGTGGGTCAAGTCACCTGCTGATCTGGAAACCAGGAATAGTTCCTCTTCTGAGGGAACAAAGAGCATCTGGGAGCTCTGCCCCATTGTTGAGCTTGAGTGAGCCCTGATTGGCTTTGTTTATGCAAATGAAGTGAAGAATGAGGACCTTCAGGAGAGAGGCCACTTCAGAAAGGAAAGCAAAGGTGTGCCCAAACCAGGGGAAATGTTCAAGGAGGATCTCTGCCTCTCAGGCTTCTCTCCTCACTAGACCTTGCCATGAAATGTGGTGTGAGGGAGGGAGGGAGGATAAAAACCTGTAATGTCATGTATATTTCAGGTTTTGATTACTGATAAGGATGAAAACTCTCTGGTGGGCTCTTTGAGGCATCTGTTTAAGCTCTTGGAATTCTGGCTTGCACTTATCTATCAACAGTGCCTAAGATTTGAAAGAGCATGCTCTGTGGCCAGAGCATTCTGAGTGGTACTTTTGCTTTACACTAGTCTGGGCACAACCTCAGGCAAGCATTGATGGACATGTGTTTTCACCTGTAAAGTGGGAGGAGCTAGGGTCACCTCTAACTGCAGTTCTTCAGATAGCACCTAAGCATACTGCAGGCTGAGAACAAGTCAGCTGCCAGGTGAAACCTGGTTGCGGCCCCTCTTGAGTAATCCCCTAGCCTCTGTCCCTGTGTTCATTGGCATACCATCTAAACACCTGGTCATGTGGGTCTCAGCATAAGACTGTGGCTGGAAGGACTTTCTAGTGTGGAGTTTGACGCTAACTTCAGACACCCTGTTCACAAGCGATGAGACTCTCCTCCCAGTGTGCTCTGTGTGTGTGTGCATCCTCATCCATGAATGAACTTAGTGTAGCTGTTTGTAAGAAAGAAATGACACAGTAGTGTGCACCGAGCTTATGACTCAACATAGGCCTAACACTGTTTAAGGACTACTGGTTGTCACACACTGAACCTGGCTGGCATCCTCTAGCCTCCAAAGGAGTTGAAGCAAATGCAGATTGCATCTCAACCAGCCTAGAAATGGTTATAGTGACTCATTTCACAGTGGCTTCTCCAATCAATACAAATGGCTGCCTGATCAATTTGAGCAGACTGTGTCTGATAGACAGAGTTTATGGGCCATGACACCAAGGCAGAGGTTCTCCGAGCCAAGTAGCAGGATGGATTTTCCCTGCTTTTTCATCAGATCTAGAGTGCTGCTTTTCTAATGCAGACCACTTTCTATCTGATGGCAGGACCCTGCTTTTGAATGTAACCAAGAAGAATGCACTTGTGTACCAGCCTTCGATGTTTTGGCTCACTGTCAGGATTTCTGAGGCTTTTGACATTGTGAGTTTTCCTGTGCTCTGTCATTCTGGAGAGGGACCCCCCCCATTATCTAAAAGAGACCTGTCCCCTTCTTATTTTCAAAAGATTTGAATTAAAATAAGCTTCTTGGCATGTCTGCTTTGTAAATTCCCTCCTTAGGTATATCAAGGAGGACATAGATTCCCCTGCTTTCCCTCCGTGGCATCTTCCAAGATGGTCTCAATAATGCCCAGTGGAAATGTCTATCAAGTTGGAATGAATTCAAACCAGAGTAGACTTAGCATGGCCTCTTTCATCTTCACAACACTCCAGGGTCCTGTTTCCTTGGGACTGACTTGAACCTAATTAAGTTCTGCTTTCGAACAACCATCTATTGCTTAAACTTTAAAACCTATTGTTGATGCTTAACTTTTCAGTACTAATGTCTCTATAACAAGAATGTAAAGGCTATGATAAGGAGTCATATCTTAATTTTTTATATTCAATACATATTTCTAATTATTATCCTTGACAACTCTTATAGCAAACGGTCATGTGCACATGATTATGTTCAGCAAATACTGGTTGGATTTTGATTAAAAGGCGACTGTAAAATGAGTCTATTAGTACCTTAAACATACAACTCAATTAAAGTGTCATCTTGAAGTCATGGCTCTGTTATCACATTTCCTCATTCCCACTACGTACTCTCATGTGTCTCCATAGAAATAGCAATTCAGTAATAAGAACATAACGAGATGTTTTCTTAAAGGGCTTAAAATCATCTATGGAGCCTTTAAAGAAAGATGTCAGTTTTCTCTAAGTTAGTGAGAAGGCAGACAGAACTTTGTGGGTCAGGGACACATGCTGAGGAAGAACAGTGTATCAGGCTTCTGTGTGTGCCCTTTTCCATGTGATAGTCACTCAGCAATAAACCTCCCTTTATCCTTTCTCATGAGGGAAGGACAAAAGGCTTTACAAATGGAAGTAAATTCTGCTACTGGATTGCTCCAATATTGTCCAGTTGCAGCATTCTTCACAATAGCTAGGAAAAGTGGGCAACTTATTTTTCAGGAGATGACTGAGACAGAAAAATGTGGGATACATACACAGGGAGTATTACTGGGCAGTTGTAACAACATAAATAGGCCTGGAAGATGCTATATTAGGTAAAATTAGCCAGGCACAGTGAGACAAATGCCACATGGTCTTAAAAATATGTAGAATCTAAAAATGTTGGTCTGGGACAGGAACGGGAAAGGCTGGGGTAGTTTAAACACTGAATACTCAGCTATAGCCAGTTGTAAGTTCTAGTGTTCTATTGCAGAGATTATAATTAATAGTCATGTAGTCCACATGGGAAGTAGGGTTTCGACTACTCTTCACCACAGTAAAATAATCAGTGTTTGGGGAGGCAGATATGCTAATTGCCCACATTTTATCATTAGAAATTACATGTATATTAAATGAATGTGGAAGATAATTAGTTCTTAATAAAACAGACCCTTTTTTTGAAACAAGTTTTTTTTTTTTTTTTTTTTTTTTTTTTTTTTTTTTTTTTTTTTTTTTTTTTTTTTTTTTTTTTTTTTTTTTTTTTTTTTTTTTTTTTTTTTTTTTTTTTTTTTTTTTTTTTTTTTTTTTTTTTTTTTTTTTTTTTTTTTTTTTTTTTTTTTATTCTGTGTACTTTGGATGTCCTGGAACTCACTTTGTTGACCAGGCTGGTCTTGAACTCACAGAGATAAACCTGCTTCTCTCTTCCAAGTGTTGGGATTAAAGACATGTGCTACATTCTAAGAGTCTAGTCTATGACTTGGTTTGTTTATTTAAGTAACTTTAAGAAGTAGAAATTCTAACTTTAATGTCAGACTAACAGGAGAAATGGCTTTTCTAAGTGCTTGAGCCTAACAGGGGCAGAACATGACTATTACATAAAAGACTGTAAGGGTGATGTTAAAACACTGTAGTTTTCAGTGATGACATTCTGTTAGGGGTTAGACTTAGCTGGATGAGCAAGACATCATATATATATGTTCCTGAGCCCAGGCCTGAGAGAGGAAAGGGAAGGGAGAAGGAGAGAGAGAAATATGCAGAGAGAGAGAGAGAGAGAGAGAGAGAGAGAGAGAGAGAGAGAGAGAGAGAGAGAGAGAATGAATGCGAACAGGTTTGCTTCCAAAATTTAAACAAAAAATTTAATTTGCATCCAGACACTTGTGTTTAGGCACCCAAGAGATGCTGAGAATGGCCAGTGCAGGAAGAAAACTGAGTACCTTAAGAACAAGTGCTTGTGTATGTGTCTGTCTAACATGCTAGCTAGCTGTCTCCTATCAATGCTCTACCAACTACCTATGTGTCTACCTACCTTTCTAACTATCTATCCATGTAGCCATAATCTTCTAACAGCTATCATCTTTATATGAGCCAAGGGTTGATGTGTCCTGGATAATGCTATATAGCATTTAAGAATTTCCAGATGAAACTCTATGTTTATGTATTAGATACAGGAGTGCAAGTAGGGGAGCAGGGAAAGAGTGCCAGGGACATGACTAGAAGACTTTAATAGGTGGCCCCAGGCACTGTGAATACTCACTGAAGCCCAGGAAATGTGAGAACACACTTCTGTCTTCCTTGTTCCATATGCACAAATAAATATATTCATAAACTCCTGCTCACATGCTGAATGCTGTTCTGGGTGTGAAAGCTACCCACAGTAAAGCAAACAGGATCACGGGGAGCATTAGAACATGTTTCAGAGAAACCACAGCAGGGGAGGCAGATGGAAGCACAGGAGGTAGGCAGGGCTTGTCTTCTGAATGGGGGAAATTGGGGATGGCCTACTTAGAGATGCTTTTGATCATGGACTTGAAGAAGTTCTGAGAGCCTATAAGGTAGCACCTGAGGCAGAGGGACCTAATGGCAAGGCTGGAAAGTGTGGAATGTTTCAAAGAAAGGCCTTTGCACTCAGGGATGGGATAAGGAGCATGTTGGAGAAATACAGAGCTCAGGTGGTATTCCTAGAGAGCCTGTGTAACATGGAAGGGTCTGGATGTTGCTTTAGAAATGAGCTCTATTGAAGACCTTCTAAAGTTGTGAAGGGAGTTTATTGGGAGGAGGTGCAAGTTGCAAATTCAGCAAAGGAGTGTTGGTGGCTTATAGCAGTACATTGCCATATGGATTGAGAAAAGTGTACCTCTTGATAGGGACATTCAGGTTCAGGTCCTGAGACCTAGGACATTGGATGGCAAATCATGTCATGAGTGATGACCATTCAGGATGTGATTTGCCAGCTTTGTAGGAAGGAGGGGCTGAGGCCACAGCAGGAACTACCTTTCTGGGTCCAGTCCCTCCAGGAAAGTTCATGGATTTGAGCAACACCATCTCACCTCCAGGTTTGTTTCCTTATGTGTGAAATGCAAAATCAAATGTACTTCTAAGACTACCATACACACAGTAATACAGACATAGTGCCTGAGGCAGATACTGGAGCCAGCAGGGTGGCATGAGAGGTAACATCTGGAGACTCCTAAGAGACAGAATAAGGTTATCCATAAGAATCCCAGGCTCATAGATCATAACTTCTCCAACCCATGTAACTGTTTATTGCAGTGTTATTACTGAGCCAGGGTTCCTGTGGGAAAGGGGCTATTGCCATAGCCTTGTCGCTAAGACTGCTGTGTAAATTCAGTAGGTTAGCACATAGTTCACTCCACGCCAGCATACATTACATGTGTGTTGCTCAGAATACCCCGAAACTGACTGTTAGCAGGCAGAGGTTTTATCACACCTATTTCCAGTGCAGTTTTTCAATCCTGTGTTTTCTGATTCTAAATTCTGCTTGAATGCCAGTTTCAAGCAAACAAAAATCTTTTCATTTGGTTGTCTGTTTACTGTCCCCATGCAATCAGGGAGTCTCTTTAATTTCTTCTTGGGTTAGTCATGTTTACCAACAGCTCTAGGAACACATTCAGGCTTTGATAAAGAGAAGGACAATAGCTATAACAAGGTATTAGAGACTGCGTAAACTCGTCTTACTAGAAGTTAATGTGAAAAGTGGGGAGGAGAAAAATAACAAGGGGAAATTTGAAAAGCTAGGCCATGGTGCTGCTTCCCTAGTATTACACCTGCATCTCAGTGCAGATGCACAGTGGGTCTGGTCTGCACCTTGCCGGGTGTCTGCATCCCAAAGCTCTCATCCTGGCCTCAGTGATGAGGTATTTCTTTGCTTTTTTTAGATTTTCCACTTGCAGATGCCAACAATGATTATTTGTAATTTCAGAAATAAAGGCGTTCAAAAGCAACATCTGTGGTTCCATAATTTTCTGTGAGATTCAAAATGCATGTCTTCTGCCTATCTGCAACCAGGGGCTATTTACAGTCAAACACCATTCCTGTGTACTCCATTTAGCTCTGGGCCAGATTGACTCCAAGGTTTGAAAGTGGTGCCCAGGCTTATGTTATCTGTACAATGTGTGTCCTCAACCCCTTAATCCCCATTTTCTTTAATACAAATAAAAGGGAGTTTATCAGTTGATTCAGATGAGTGGGGGTATGCCATGTGAATTTCAAGGAATTATGTGCTAAATTACAGGACCCATTTGGGGGCTTAAATATCATTTTCTACTGCACAAAACTGGCATGGATTTTATTTTAACTGAAATGGCTCACAGTGGCAGGCAATTATTTTTGTTATTGTATTTTCTATCCCAGCCTCCACAACCTAAGGACAATAGAAGGGGATGTTCATTTGTAATTTGACCTCCTGAATTGGTCTTGAAACTCAATTTAATCCTCGTATCAAGCAAAGTCTAATGCTGTATTTGCCAGTAAAATAGTCATTTGCATTTTTTATTGACAATACAAATTGTGTTTAATCAGGCAGTCGTGTGCTAGCATTTCCAAATGATTGAAGACCCAGTTCTGCTCAAATCACATATCTTATTTGGGGTCAAACGTGTTTTGTTTGTTTTAATTATCAGCACACAAAAAAGTTGGTTTTCTAGACGTTGCAGTTTTAGTTTTCATTATTTTTAGTTGTTCAATCCCATATTGCTGGAGTCTTTGTTTCATTAAGGAAAAAAAAAAGCAGGGAGATTGTAAATTCTTAAGTTTATACATTTGCAGATTTTTACCCATCTTGGAGAAATACTTAGGCATATTTTCTAACAAACTTGATTTCTAGACAAACATGATAGTTTCTAGTTTCTGAGGCTTAGTTTCCTTATTTAGTAGTAAGGTACATCTTTACCATCTATTAGGGTTTCCTAGAGGCCTTACTGTATATTAGGTATAGTGGCGAGTTAACCCCCAGGTCTAGTAGTCAGATGACCTTCAGCAGGGTGGCATCTCTTTGCTATCTGCATAGTGGGGACTGTCCAGTGTTATGTCATAAAACTTTCATGAGTGTGAGTATGTGATTACCTGGAAGTGCTACGTTTGTGTCCAACTAGACCGAGTTTATCCTTTGACGGTATGTACTCTTTCCTTTTGAGCTGTGAGCTCAGTTCTTACTGATCTGCAAAGCACTTTCGCAAACCTAGTGAGCCCTATACATTTGCTGTTATGGTTACATCTGATGCTCTACCATGTTAGTAAGTGCCAGTGCTTACTGTATGGAAGGCATTGTGACTTCTCTTAGGTAAGGACAAAGCCCCAGAAGAGTCAAAAGCTTAGCAAGGGGCAAAAATGACTGCATTCCAGAGTGCTAGTCTTTGCTGTCTGTGCCATTCAAGTTCTTAGCTGAGGCTGTTTTTTTGGTGACCACAGAATCGTAGCTGCCTTGCTTATATGGGAGGCTGCACAGCTTCCACATTTATTTGGGGACCTTTTCTGAACTGCACTTTCCACTCAGCCTCACACTGACTGTGTCCGATTGGCTGGCTATGGTGCTACAAGGGACTGGGGGGGGGGGTTCTGTCTGAGGACATCTTGTTGTTTTCCTGCCCCTAAATCTCTGCCCATTGCTGTCATCTTCCCATTGTGTTCTCCTACCCTTGCCTCCGTTCTTCTGTCTTTCTACTCCTGGTACAGCCAGCAGCATTGTCAGCTGAGGTGTCAGGCCAGTGGAGAAGACAGCAAGCCATTCAGTTGTTATAGAGTAGACATTTGCTAGTAGTGGGAAATAATCATGTTATGTAGGTTGGTCCACATAGACTCAGAATAATGGCCAGCATTTACCGGGCTTTAATATGAGCCAGAACTACTGTAAGCAGTTAATGCCTATTAATTTATTTAATCCTCTCAGCTGAACTGTGTGGTAGATGCTAATGCTGTCTGCAATCTGCAGATAAATCAGCACACCATAGTCTAGAGGGAGTGTGGTGGCTTTGTGTAGGGCAGGACTGGCGGATCCCCAAGAGTGTAATCCCATTCGTTTTTTTTTTTTCTGGTCTGGGTTAATTGGTTGGTTGCTTTTTACTTTCTCTAGCACCGTGTTGAGCCACTCAGTACAATTAGACAAAGAGGAAGAAGTGTGCATAGATTGGACCCATATGGGCCAGATGTGACACTTGCAAACCGTATGCTTGCTCTCCTGCCAAAGGGAACAATGGCCTGGAGGGAGAATATGCCAAATCGACTGCAGAAATGTGAACCAGTGAGCAGGTCACTTTTCAAAGGACAAAACTGGGCTTGATCGTGGACTGTCCAGCTGCCAGGATAGACTTCTGTCGGTTCAAGTTTCTTCTCCTCCCTCTGCTAGGTTTGGTTCTAAACAAGAGTGCCTACCCAAGAAGGCTTCCACACTAGCCAAAATCAGTTAGTAAGAAACCCAAAGGAAAGGCAAGAAGCAGATCTTTGTCCCCAAGAGGGACAGAGGTAGAGAAAGTGAACAGAACAGAGTCTGCATCTCAGAGGCAGTCCCTTAGAATGGACTCATAGGGCCAGCAGATGGCAGGGACACAGCCACACAAGGAGCAAAACAGTGTCCAGACAAATAAAACTCTGGGAGAAAAGAGCAACAGCACACATCTAAGGAGCAAAAAAGAGGGTGTTGAGGCCAGCCCATGGGAGGAGGTCAGAGCAAGCAAGGCATCACAGCCAGATATCATTCAAACTCTCAGAAACCTTAGATGTGTGGCCCTGAGCATCCCTTTCTACTGTGGCTGTACAGATTTGGCAGGGCAGGCTGGGTACATCTCAGTAAGGAAAGGCCAGTTGATACAAGGAAAGCTAGAAGCATTTCTTACATGCCTTGGGGGAAGATGCTGAATTGCCCTGCTGTAGCAGTCTGTATAAGAGAGAAGGAACCCTTAGAAGATGGCCTGCAAAGGAAAGGATGTGAAGGCTCATTGACTGATCGTGACAGTGACTACCCAGCAAGCTCTTGCTCTGCCCAAAACCAAGCCAAGCTGTTTAAATGCCTTATCATTTGTTTCTCTCAGTACTATAAAGGACAGATATGGTTGTTGCCTTCATCTGATGGGAAGTTAAGTCTTGGTATCATGTGTTTGGTTATTAATGACAGAACTCAGTGTTGTCAGTGAGCAAAATGCTTGTTATTACTATATAATAAGAAGCCTCAAGTGAGAGTAGTGGGTACTCATGAACTCCTAAGGAAAGGCATTGAGAACCCAAGTTCTGTTCGTCTTTTCTGCTATGGAATCCTTAAGGCGTCGTTTTTATTCTCCAAGCGCTTCAAGTGGCTGCTGGGGCTCCAGCTTTCTCATTTTCTCCTCCCCCATTGCCAAGTAGGAAGAAGGAAGGAAGCCAAAAGAAGAATTGATGGACTGGGAAGGCTGCAGTTTGTGAGGCTGTCTGTAAAAGGAAAGGAAGTTTTTCTTGGGAACTCCATCCGCATCTGTTCAGCCTCCAGTTGAGGCACATAGCCAAGCTCAACAGAAAGGGAAGGATTCTGATATTTGGTTCCTAGCCTCCATCATAGGAAAAGGTTACAGAGGGTGTTAGGACATGCTGGCTCAGTCAGCCCAACATATTCGTGTCTTGTCCTCACACTGTAAAAAGGTGAAATGAGGCTCCTCTGCCTGGTGACTTTGACCCCAGTAGGCTTGAGGTGAACCACAGTGCCATCCAGCCTTCTGTCGTGGAGAGGTTAGGAGTCATGGGCCAGTTTTGGCCCTTTCTGTACTTTATCTGCACAGCAGCAGCAGAAATAGAGCATGTAAGTCCTGGGGCCATTATGAGGATGAAATCAGGCATTTCCCCATCTCTGGCATAAAAGGCAGGCAGCTGCTCTGATGGTCATACTGTTGTGCGTCTTGTGAGAAGTTTCTTTCCAGCACTTATAACTATGAGTCAAACAGAACACACCACAGCAGCTCCTGCTTCGTGAGGGCTCATCTGTCAGACATCATAGTCGGTTCACAGGTGAAGATCAGTGACAGAGCAAGGACAAAGGTAGCAGAGAGGAGTGATTGGGCACTGACTTAGAATGGGGGATGTGAAGGCTCACATCATTCTAGGGATGGCTTAGAAGATGTGGCAGGAGAAAGTAGCTTTGGACAAAGATGATGCTGCAAAGTTGATGCCCTCGGGTGGCTGGAAGAAAACTAGCCATGCTCAATGAGAAAAGATAGGTATTTTTGTCAGAGTGTAAAGTATATGCATAGTAGGTACTGAGTCACAGCAAGGCAACTCATAGCTTTGGTGGAACCACAAATATCTTAAATACAGTGGAATGTACTGTAGGATTAAAACCAACCCAACAGATTGAAGCATAACTCCTCTCCTCTGAGGAGTGCCTTCATTAAACCAGAAACTGCCCCTGGCTTGTGGGAAGTGCATCTTGTTGGCACTACATTTTCCTGTCTACCAGATGGGAACAGGAAAGAAACCTGACTTTGTTAACTCTCTGTGTGTCCTGTTCAGAGCTGGATGCCTTGTGGACATTGACTGGGGTGAGGATTGTGTTCACGCTTTTACAGGTGAAGAAATGAAGGCTCAGAAGTTCTCCTGCCCAGGGATAGATACCCTGCTTGTAAAGCACTCAGCAAGGGTGCCAATGAGGTCAGTGCTGCCTGGGCAACCTGAGTGTATTTTCCCTGCTGTGACCTGCACACCACACAGGCATCATCCTAGAGATCAAATGACACAGTGTTGGAAAACACTTGAGAGCCAAGCGCAGTACAAGAGCCAGGATGAATTTATCTATTTATTTACTCATGTTCTTATTTATTGAGAAGAAGAAAAGCCCATTTCCCAGGTTGATTCCACCAACTTGTCAATTCTTCTTCAGCTGGGCTGATTGGCTGCAGTGGAGCTGTTCAGGTCACCTGTGTGAAGCAAATGACTTGATTGTAGCTCAGTGCTTCAGCTGTCAACCAGCTGCCTTCTTAAATATGATCTGAATGACCCTGCTAACCCTTTGGTAGAAACAGGGAGAATGTAAAACATTACAAGCATCACTGGGTGACTGCTATAGCCTTTTGAGTTAGCATCAGAAGTGCTCATTGGTGATATGTGGTTTAATTCAAGTAGTAAGAATTAAAGAGCTAATGAATATCATATCTTATACTTTAACTCAATACGGCATCATCCATTATTTGTTATTTTTATTGATTGACTGCTTCCGGAGTATTTAGTGGTAGATTTTTCACTATTAAGATTTACTGGAAAGTGCTTAGGTACTTTCTTTTGCTGTTATGTCTTTGAGCTGGGGCCCAACTTGTAAATACAGAAATAAGTATGTGTATTGATGCTTTTGTACTTTATTTCAAAAGAGACAAATGGCAAACCATTTTGGAATTAATGAATGTCGTTCACAGATAGTTTGGCTGAAATTGAAGGTTTCCAAGAGACAGATAGTCTACATATATATATATATATATATATATATATATATATATATATATATATTAGCTGTTTCAACATGCAAAGAGTCTTGGGAAGGGAGAGACCCCTATGCAAAAATTAGTAACAGGGCAAAATATGAGTAATGACCACTCAGAGAAACGTATTGTCACCAAACAAGAGTTGGAACATTTAGGAGTCATGTTAGCTAGCTTGCACACAGTAGGGTTGTTCTCAGGGAGTCGTCTGGATTTTGTTGGGGTAGACAGTGAGTGAGAAGATAAGCTGCTTTAGAATCACTTTCTTTGTGACTCCTAACCATTCAGTGCTCTTGGGCTTGACTGTCCTGCTAAGCCAGACTCCTCAGGCAGACCCTCACTCACCTTTATGCTGATGTTCAGACACTCTTGGAGGACATTGTTCTAGGCTATGTAGAGATCATCAAGGAAAGAAGTATGAAAAGCTGGATTTTTCCACCTTCTGTGGAATGCCAGAAACTTCCCAGTGCCTGGAGATCCAACTCACATATGTCCCTCAAACCATTGTGGTCATAAGTTTTTGTTCATCTCACGTGTTTTTGGACTTTACCTAGACAGTTTCTCATAATTGTACTAAAGATAAGTAGAATCACTTCTCAGCCTTTTGACTAAGATCAAGTGTAGTATCTGTTCTTATCAGTTTAGTTTCTGATACATCCTCTATCTGAGGACAATATATTAAATGGATTTTTGGCACTAGGGGTTGGAAAAGGATCTTGCTCCATCCATTCCACACATTTACTTGGTATTGCAGTACCTCCAGAATAGTGCACTAAAAAAAAAAAAAAAGTAGAATTTATTTAATAATTTGTATTTGTTTTGTCTGAAGCCAGGGCCTAATACAAACAA
The DNA here is from genome assembly GCA_004025045.1 of Sigmodon hispidus. NCBI lineage: Eukaryota > Metazoa > Chordata > Mammalia > Rodentia > Cricetidae > Sigmodon > Sigmodon hispidus. The sequence goes on from PVIH01001190.1 coordinate 12,767, forward strand.
GACAAATACTCTGTCATCTGAGCTATATCCCCAGCCCTCAGCTTTTAAAGTAACATTTGGACATATTATCTCAGTTCTCACAGGCAGGTATGATTCTAGGCAGGTATGAAAAAGTTTTTTCACCATTAATTTGAAATTGGTATGGGAATGAAGACTCTGGCTGTTGTGTGTCTAGTGGTATCTCGTGAGTACTGCCATCATCTGGTACTTGTAGGAGATTCCTTCTGGGATCTACATGAATTCTCACATCCCCAGTCTCTTCAGTAAAATGATACAGTGATTGCATAGACCAATGCACATGCTTGTACAGATGTTGAATCACCTAATGCTCTGTACCTAAGGCCATATAATTGCCATGTTGTTACAATACTCTATTATTTAGAATATATAAAAAGTCAAGTCTGGACATGTTTAGTTAGTACAAAGACAACTGGATTTTCTATTATTGGTTTGCTCTTTGGATAGTTTCAATCTTTTCATTGGTTGATACCCAGATGCAGAATCCATTGATTGGTAGGCATTAACAGGCAGGCTATTGGACAGTGTAACCTCAAATAATGGCTTTCTCTAGCAATCTGTTTCATTCCTTTGTGAAATCTCACAGTCCAGGTCTTTGGAATATTTGGAAGATATTTGACCACAAATTTGGTATGGGTATATAGTATAATATGCTGTATGATTGAATCACTTCATTACCATGAAATTCAGTGTGAATGTTTATTCTAGCTTAGGATATATCTGCCATCCATGCCACAGCCCACCTCCAGAAAGATGACTCTTGTGCATGTAACAGTCCTTTTGGAGCGCATGTAAAGTCTCTGAAACCATTTTCAGTGTAACATCCCTGGTCATAACTTACTACTTGGTTAAATATGACCAGCTAGATGAAAACTTGGGGCCCTTTCTAGACTTTTCCAGGCTGTTAGATCCAGAGCCCACCCAAGTTATTCTCATCCTAAGCACTTGATTTTCATTTCACCCCTGATTTCTGTGATCTGACCCAGAAGACTTGCAAACCCACTTACCTCTTCAAAGTTGGGTGTCTGGTGTTATATGCTACTGATTGGGTGGCAGATGTAAGAAATGTCATCGTGCATGATGCAACAGCTGTCATAGGTAGCAACAGCCAGGCAAGATCAAGAGTTACTTATTTTTAGATCATTTGACTCATTGACATATGATATTCCTTTCTAAAAATATGGCTTGCTAGGGTCCCAAAGGAAGAGCCCCATTAAACATATCCCTGAAAGTTGCTTTTAAATATCACAAAGGAACCCTATTAGTCATATTCCCATGTTTTGTGAGTTGTTCTGTTTTGCAGACAGGGTCTTATTCTATTCCCCCAGATGGGCCTAGAACCCATGGCCCTCCTGCTTTAGCCAGCCTTCTGATTGCTGGGATTGCAGCCATGTTCCACAATGCCAGGGTTTTTGTTGCTGTTGTTATACTTTTTCTCTGATACATAGTCTCACTCTGTAGCTCAGGCTGGCATGAACCTCATGATGTATGTAGCTTAGGCTGGCCATGAACAAAGATGAACCCCTATATCAGCATATTAAGTGCTTTGATAACAGACCCAAGGCACCACACCTTAATTTCAGTTCTACCTTCTTATTACATGTTATGTTTTAAATCTTTGCAACCCAGTGGAAACTTAGCTTTGCAAAGGGGATGATTTGGCCACTCACCTCTGAGAGGTAATGGTTGAGCCATTGAGCCTACCTGACACTAAATCTTCCCTTCTCATTCTGGTGATGTTACAGTACATAGCAGGGTCTGTTTCAGTTTTTGAAATACCTCTCTACTGCTTAAGCACAGGAGGAATGTTTTCCCATGGTGACTTTTCAATTGCTTGGGGACCTTTTTAATTGCTTTTCTAACATGGGTCCATGGCAGAAACTGACTGCCTGGGCGTGTAGTAGTATTATGCTGGTAATGTAAATATTTATCCTGCCTATGGGTTTAATAAAAGCTGATTGGCCAAAAGGCAGACAGGAAGTGTGGGCGGGGGCTACCAGGCTAAGAAAACCCTGAGTATAGGAAGCACAGAGACAGATGCCAGAGAACCACCAGAAAGTCCTTCACAGACACTCCGAGGAGATGGCAGCAGACACAGAGGAAAGAAACTGAAATGTTGCTCTGAGAAAAGGTACTGAGCTGCAATACTAAACAAGATGGGTTGAGTTGAGATGAAGAAATTAGCAAATTATATGCCTGGGCCCTAGTTCAATTGGTAAAAATAATATAAGCCTGTGTGTGATTATTTGAGGCTAAGTGGGGCTTAGAGTGAAACTAAACCTTTGGTCTAGAACTGGAAAGTCCAGGCCAGGACCTAGTACAACTTGGGCGTCTTACAGGAAGTCTGGTAAAGGGACCAACTGCGGCAGGTGTTCACATTTTTTGAAAGATCACCGTCTATACACTTGGCTGTAGCTTGTGGTACACAAGAAGTACCTGAAGAGAGTGGCGGCTGTCTTTTTGGACTCATCCTCCAAACTATCCCATTTGGAGCCCCATAATGGGCATAGAGCCTTCACAAGAAAATGAAGAGACCGCAGCTTTTATTTTCCATGTGAAGACACGGGGGAGGTGGCCATCTTCATTCATAGAGAGTGGATCCTTGCCAGGCAGGGCACAAAACTGCTGGTACTCAATTCTTGGATATCCCAGCTTCCAGAAGTGTGACATACAGGCACATCCTTTAGTGATGGAAACCAGTTCTGAACAATGCATCACCAAATAATCATCACATGTATATCGTAAGTCAGAGATGCCTAAGATAGCATGTCTGTATTATAATCTGGGAATGGCAGAACATATGAGGTCCATCCTTGGTCAAGATGTAGTTTACTTGGCCCTCACACCAAACCTTGAGGTGAGGTGTAACTAAATCCTTTAACAGGGAGTAAAGTTAAAGCTCAGAAACCGAATTCAAGCTCAAAGAAGCAGGGCTAGAGTTGATCCCTATAAGATTTTCTCCTCCCTGTCCTTAAAGAGGACTACAGGCACAACAGCTCAGCCTTCTAGTGGCAGTATGGGCCATGGTCTAAGAATCCAGAGGAATCGGAGGTGATTTATATGGAATTCAGAAAGGCATTCACAGGTTATTCCTCTTGTATGTCTGCCTTCTATCCTGGCTTGTCCAGTATGAACTTATGTGAAACACAGGGCTCTTGCATTTCACTGGAAAGTAAAAGTGAAAAGCGAAGAGGCTGAGATGGGCAGGATCCAGCAGCTGCTGGGTAGGGGGGATTTGGGAGGAGAGCAGCTGGTCCTTCAATGCCAGCTCTGTGCATGACATCCAACATATCAAAAGGAAAAGGATTCCGTTCTGGGTCTTAGGCAAGTCTTGAGGAAATAGAGGCAACCCAAACAGAGATGCATGTGGTGACTGGATTCCTAGAGGAGCCACCTCCTGGAAATTGGCTGGCAGTGGGTGCTGGGCTGCTAAGGATGAAGTGTAAACCTGAAGGATGATTGAGGGATGCTGGGCAGCAGAAGGGAAAGGCTCCTTTTGGTAGGGGCTTGAGCAGAGGAGAGAGGCAATACAGGAAGGAGGATAAGGCCTTGAGGTGGCTTACCATGGGAGGGGAGAAAGACAAGGCGGGATGAACCCTCAGAGATCCACTCCCAGGTTTTACACTGGTCCTTGTTCCTCTTGGTCTCTTTCACCAATAATTGAATGTTTCTTTATAGATTCCTAGACCCACATTAACATTGTCTACTTTTAATTCCATATAAAGGGAGAGAGGTCATCTCTTGGTTTTATTGACTGCTTCTTTATCTGCCTTCACATAATTAGAAAATAAACAGATAAAATGATACCTTTGCCGCTAATGAGTAATTCAAACCCCCTCCCCCGCCCCAGTCTTTTGTCATAACAGGAAGCCTAGCAGGTCTGTCTTAAATGAGAATATCTGGTAGATGAGAGAAAAATGTGAGTGATTAACTCCAAATTGAGTGGATTGTGAATTCTAGAGAGTCTGAAGAGTCCTCTGTAATAAAGTTTAGATTAGTTCACTTAACGGTTCACCTGGCTCGGGTGGAGCCCACATTCATAGCATATGAGCGCTATTGACCTGTTAATTTGAAATGTTCTAATCTGCATAAAAATGGATTGTACTAATTGTTTCACATTAACCAGGTCTGATTGTAATGTCTGATTGAATTAGGCTGAGTTTTCTCTGTCTGCCTCTTCCACAGTTGCATTCGCCCCAAACACATGTAACTTGCCCCGTGCCTGTCAGTCATTAGGATTGGAGGGGCTGCCTTGCTCTGACATTGCCGAACCTTGCTATGTTTTTACAAATAAAAAGAGCCATCAGCTCTGAGTGTCTGTGCTACCTGACACAGCCCTCCAGATGCTTCTTGGTTCCAATTACCCCAGTCACATTTCTCCACCTGACCTCACTGGTGTATATACAGGCTTTTCAAAACCCTGATTAGTAACCTATACACCAAATATCAACCCTTGTTTCACAAAAGTGCTGGAATGAAAAAAGATGTTGTAAAAAATGGAGTTTCTAGCCACCCTAAGAGCATATAGCTAGATCACTGGTGGCCTGTACCCTGCTAAGGTATTATTACTTCATGGTTGAATCTGATCTTCCTTTTGGGGAGGTTGAATTCTGGTTCTGGTGACATGACTTAAGTAGATGAAAAGTCAGTCACTGTGCTAGTCAACATAGACAGGCAAAGTTCCAACTATATAAGACTAAAGTTCAATTGTGTTAGAGCGTCTACAGAGGAGAACGTTTTTCTGAATATGCTGGTTTTATTTTGCCCCTACATCATCTTTCCTGGGTTCTCAGGCTGTCCACTTGTCTCCCAGATCTGGAATAGCCTTTTCATCTATGACTCAGAAAATCATAACCAACTCCGGGAAGCTTTCCTTTCCCCTGTCCATGTGTTAGCCTCTCCTAGTCTTTCAGAGCTCCCATCATAGGCCAGCATTGTATTTATCTTTCTATTTATTGTTTATTTCAGTCAAGTGGGGCATAGGGTTCAGTTACCAATGTACAGGAAGGCAAGACTGCAAATAGAGACTTAGATGACATATCTCAGACCCTGGCTATTCAACCCATGATCTAGTGGCATATTAGTATCCCTGGGCAATGGGGCCAATTTGAACTATCCCATAATTCCCAGGCCATATATATATATGGAGAGAGAGAGAGAGAAACAGAAACATACATATACAGAGAGACAGACACAGAGAGAGTAAGTTGGGGAACACTGAGCTAACTTGGCTTTAGAACCACCTGAAGGTCTTCATAAAGTACTAATCACCTCTCATGGGGTGCTAATTCTGCACCCCAGAGGGAGTCAGGTTGAGAGGCCTGTCCTGGCTGCTGTCCTCAGTGTCACTCCTCTCTCTCTCTCTCTCTCTCTCTCTCTCTCTCTCTCTCTCTCATCCTGCTCTGTTGTCTTTTTCACTTAGATTCCCACTGAAACATTTATACACTTTTGTGTCCTGAGACTTTAATAAAATATCTCTGCATAATCCGTCTTGAAAGGGAATAGAAATGAGTTGCCATGCTTGCCTTTAATGCTGATTTTGATGATGAAATTGGAACACATTTATAGAAAATTACAATCAATAGTGTGAAGAGCAGAGTCATATAAATGGCAGGAAAATGAATCAGAAAGTTGTTAGTTGACTGAAGTAAATCTAATGGGATAAACTGGGCTGGTGGTGCCAGTTTGCACAGGGACAGGACAAGAGAAGACAAAGCTTGATCTCTCTTAATATGAGAGGACACTTACAGATTCCCTCCCCTTTGAGCCCTAGACTGCACAGCTGTGACATTATATGGCTACTTTATCACAGTATGGTTATTAAATGCATTAATGAAAGTACAGTGTTCATTTAGATCAGATAGTGGACTGCTGTGTCCCCTGTGGGTATTGCACATCGAGGACATGGTGAGCATCATGGGTAATATAGAAATCACACCGTGGGAGGTGGAGTGTGTTGGTATGAATGTTTGAAAAAGAGGAGATGTGGAGAGAACACACATAATTGCATTTTAGCCCCCCACCCGAATGATGACCAATGTGTGTGGAAAGACTGGAGCTATGCTATGCTGCGCCACAGGATAGCACTGGGGCCAGTGGGATTCATGGAGGCAGGCTTTGGCTCAAAGTAGGAAAGACTTCGTGCCAGAGAGAGCTGTCCAATAATAGAACCGGCTGCCTGGGGAGATGGTGAGAGCGAGCAAGCTCTCTATCTTTGGAAATGTTCTAGCAGAGCCTGGATAGCCATCTGTTGTGGGTATTGTGGAAAGATTCCTGCATTTGATAGATGAGTTGAATTATGCTGATGATAATAGAAGCCAATGTATCTACTATATGCTCTTTGCCGATGCATTGCCAGGTACTTTGTCAGGCATTGGTTCCCATTCTCACCTTTTACCCATGAAAGCCCTGCTGGGATGGGGGCTATCACTGTCTTTGTATAGATGAAAGGGGAACAGGTGGAAGTTTGAAGCCTAGGTTTTCTGACTCACATGCAATTTGTTCAGCAGTCCTATTGCGTTCGATGGTCCTATCCCTTGCAGAGATTCTGTGATGGATTTTTGTGTGTATTCATACACTAAGTGTGAGGTGACCTGCAGGCAAGCCATGTGTAGAAGGTACTAAGCAAGATGAATATGAGATGCAGGCAGTTGTGGAGAGTGGTCAGGTATCAGAGGAAGGCTTGAGCATCCTTGGCCATTGGATGAGAGGGAAGGAGTAGGCCTGTTTTTAGAGAATGCGGAAGGTGATATTTTTAGCAATTTGCTGAGTTCACATAAACCTTCGTTTGTTTTGTGTAAAGTGGAGATGGGAACAGTTCCTTATAGGATCTTGAGATGAAATGAGATTTCATACTGAGTGTGGTCATAAGTACCTAGGGGTCTCTAGTGTAGATAAGTGCTGTTGACTTGCTGAGATACCCAAGGTAGTGATTGCATAGGCAGGAGATTCTGAGCTCTGACCACTATTTCTTGAAGAGGAAGAAGGGAACTGATAATCATTATTGCATAATTGCTTATGGGGCTTTTGTTATTTTGTGGGGTGTGTGTATGTTTGTGATGTACTGTGGTACAGTATTGTGTGATGCATGCACATGAGTGTGTGGATCCATCCACATGTCCCTGCATGTATGTATGTAGAGACTCTGTATGTAGAAACCCAAACAGGATGCAAGGAACCTTCTTTCATAGCTATCTTCTTGCTGCTGTGAGGCAGGGTCTATCACTAATGCTAACTGTTTTGGCTAAACTGATTGGCTAGAAAGCTCTTGAAATCTGCTCATTTCTGCCCCTAAGCCATGCCTGACTTTTTCTCATGGATGTCAGGGTCTTCCACTCAGGATCTCATGCTTGCAGAATATGTGTTCTTATCCTCTGAGCTATCTCGCTACTCTTGGAAGATAGGTTTTTAACCCCAGTAAGTATGAGTGCTTATCTTCATTGAAACTATGTAAGATCCAGGTCATTGGAGTCACAAAGTAGTGAGCAGAGGTACACTGGGTTTCTGGGTGATATCTAGCACCACTGCTGCCTGTTTGTATGCTCTTCTGCACCATTTGCTTTATCCTTTTTATGAGGAAGCTTATCTACTTTACTCAGATTGGTTTATGTGATAAGAATTCAACTCACATTTTAAGAACACATTTGTACCACTGATGACCATTAGATAATTTAGTCTAAATGATCTGTCAGTTCTGATGTGATTTTCAAAGTGTAGCTACTCCACTCCTTCACTATCTTATCTTGCTTGTATAGTGCACAGAATAAAGTCAGCATGAAGCAGAAGTTAGGAAGACTGTAAGTGGATTGTCTGGGTTTCCATTTCAGTTCAGTGTTTATATTCTGTGACTTGGGGCAACTTACTGTCCAAAAGCCTTGGTTTCTTTTGTATAATGTGATGGTGATAATACCACCTATTTCATACCATCTTCAGATTAAGTGACACACACATATATATATAGTGTACTTACCAAGTGCCTAGAAATCTTCAGCACAGTAAAATTTCAACAAACAATGGAGGTATATCCTTATTGCACGCATTGATGCTATTTATATAATTTTGCAATGTATGAGCATTATATATAGACAGGCTTCTGTATAAAAAGCAATTCATACATGGCAGGATATAAAGGAATAGGTTTTTTATAGAAATTTTCTGGTTTTGGTAATTGCTCTCTGTAACTTAGAGAAGTCAAACAGTATTCAGGTGAATAAAAGTCTTGAAAAGGAATATGAGCTGGTCAGTAAGAGACGGCCAATGTCTGGATTAGCAGTGACTTGTGGGATACAGTCCTTCTATTGCTGGTTATAGCAAAGTAGGTATTCCTAAGCTGTTACAGAGGCTCTGGCTCTTTCTGGTAACTCCTTGGATTGTTTCGTGGTCTCAGAATAGCTGTCACAGATCCACAGATTATATCTTCATATCATGTTATTAAAAACAGAAGGAAGCTAAGCAATGGGGATGGTCAGATGGGACTTTCTTTGTTTGTTTACTATTTGGTTTAATCAGAGGAGTAAAAAAATGATTTCCCAGAAGGGACTCCCATATAGCTCAGCACCTACCCACTTCCTGCTTGGTCTCCGTTTGCCAGAACTGGATCATATTGCCACTTCCAGCCAGAAGGGAGGCCAAGAACACAAGTGTCTGGCTTGTTTCAGCATCTCTAAAGGAGGTAGGCAAGGAGAAGAGGCGGTGTAAGTGCAACAGCCTTCCAGGGGTCAGGGAAAATGTGACAGCTTATCTGTTGTAGGGAAGGTCACACAACTACCTGACTAGGGAAGAAGCTGGTTTAGGGAGAAAGAAGAGAAAACAGAGATTAAGGAGGCTTCAAAGGTCTTTAAAAAGCCTTCCTTTATAGAGACATCATTTGCCAGTGACTAATGCAGAGGAAGAGCCCAGACTCCAAATATGTGAGCAGGAAAACTGTCATGGAAGAGACAGCCAATTGCTCTTGTTTGCAGCTGCTGACTCTGACCCTATTCACCCTCTTCAGTGCTCAGCTGCTGGGTACCAATGCATTCTTTTGGGAGCCAGACCATGTGTTAGGCCAGACTAAAGATGCTCATCTCTGTAGCATCTCCCATTCTCCAGGCAAGCTATCTGCAGGGAGAGGGGCAGCATGCACAGTAGTAACAGGTCTAGTAATTAGCTAGGGCCCTGAGGCCTTGCATCACTTCTAAAACAACAAGGTGATTCAATAAGATCTGTCACTACCCCTGAGAGTTTCCCAGATGGAGAGACAGGTGGGGACCTCCGGTGGTAATGATGTGGAGGCCCCTGGCCCACAATTGTTAGAGTAGATGAGGTGAGAGATGAGGGACAAAAGCAAGACAGGTGGACATGAGACATGCATGCCTGCTGGGGATGTGTGAACCTGTTTTTACATATGATGCTAGTGTTTTATGCACGATCCTGGCATAAAGGGGTAGAGCTGTGATGGTGTGAGCCTCTTAAAATAAGCACACATAAATGGGGAAGCTGGGCACAGCAAGCCCCAAACCTCCACCCATATCCTCTGACCCCAGTCCAGAGGCAAAGGAGACACAGGAGCATTTACCTTTGTTTTTATACAAATTAGTTGGTGAATCTAGGGTTGAGCATGTATCACAGCTAAGGGAGGATGGAAGGAAACTGCACCTCACCAAGGAGGTCCCTGGAGCTTGCTGTCTCAGCAGGAACTTGCTTGGCTCCTAGAGATTATCAGCCAGCAACAGGGAGGCATTGGGGCTCTGGGCAGGGTATTTAGAGTGGAGACATTGCACCTCAACAGCAGAAAGCTGAAGAATGCAGGAAGCACTTGGCACTTAAATTCCTCTCCCTTCTTTCAGAAATGACACCTGTTTTTCCTCTTCTAAAGCTATCGTTACTGTCTAAACTGTTGGATGGAACTACCACTTAGTCCCACCTTTAGGCACATTTCATTGGTCTAGGAGGATGCTAATAACTTTATCTGAACCCAAGTCATTCTTGGAATGTTTGAGTGGCCTGGCTGACTTCATAGTTTAGAAGCACTGCTGACTGTGGGAGATGGAAATGTAATGATAGAATGAAGTTCAGCAGTAGATGGTGTGACAGGTGTAACTTTTGAAAGGGTACTCCTTTCCTCTTCCTTATCCTGCATTATCTTCACAGAGGCAGACCAGGTCACTTCAGATGGTGCAAATCCATGAATATTAAGACCCACATCTTACACCCCCTTCTCTAATGTGTATGTATGATATGTGGCATTCATGTGTGTAAATACGTGTGTATGTATGTGCGCACATGTGCATGTGCACTTGGATTTACATGTATGTGAGGGTATGCATATATGTGGGTATATGTGCACATGTGAGTATAAGTGTGGAGGTCAGAGGCTTCTGTCTAAAGACTCACTTGATCATTCTCCACCTCATTCCTTGATGCCTGGTTTCCAAATTGAGATCCAAGCTAACTGATACATTGGTTAGCCAGCCTGGAGGTCCTCTGTCTCCATCTTCTAAGTCCTGGAATAATTAAGGAGCTACCTAATGCTTGCTGTGCTTTGATGTGGGTTTTAGAGATCCAAATTCTGTTCCTCATGCTTGAGTGACAAGCCCTTTAACCCCCGGATATCTTACAGCCCCACATCATATTTCTCACTGAGGGTAGATAGAACAGACAGAAAAACAAAATACAATTTAAAGAATATTTTATCCAGTGTTAGAACAATTCTTTTCAACATCCATTTACCTGCCAGTCAACTGAAGGTTTTTCTAACAGGCTGTTTGTGACTCAGCAGATCTTAAATGGTCCCTGATGTTTCACTTCAGGGAAACTTGAATGTGGTATGGATGCTGCTAACTCATTGTTTGAGATTCATGAACCATGTGGGATGCAAGAATGAGTAGAATTGAGCTGCCATAATAATCTAGTAAGGATATTAGAATAGGCTCAGGAAGGTGTAGCATTTGAGTGGGCCTGAAATAGGCAACTTTATTTACATAATTCAATGAATATCCTTTTTCTACACACATTCTCTAATGTTTCCTACATAACAAATTATCCAAAACATATCACCTTAAAAGTGCCTTACTTTCAGGGGTCAAGTTAGTGGATATTCCTTGCTCAGGATGTCCAATTGGGCAATATAATCCAGGAACTGGCCAGGACTTCTGCAGTGCCCAAGCTCATCTGTACCAGCTCTGATTCCAGTTATAGAACACAACAGGATGTGAGATGGAGGGCCCCAGTGATTCTTAATTCCTTGTCTGGAGGCCTCCTTCAGTGCCTTGGCATGCGTGACTCCCCATAAGCCAAAGTACAGGATGTTCGTTTGCTTCTGTAAGACAAAGCATCTGAGAGGTCAAGAGATGGTGTACCAAGAGGAAGGCAGTGTAGTAGGCAATTATATAGTGACACACTGTCAGTGACAGAAATAGGGACAGCTTGTTTAGACCAAAGTGTGGGAATGGGCTAGGGTGCTGGAAAAAGGCATACAGGGGCTGGTCTACAAATCCCATGACCCTTCATAGGTCATTTATGTAGCTCATTGCTTCTCTTATGTTGGTACATTTGTGAAGTTTTCTACACATGTAGGTAGCTCTGTTACAGGGGTCTCCAGCCCATCTGTCAAATGGCTTCTTTCATATGTTAATCTCGATGTCAGTCTCTCCACATCCCCACTCTTGGACACTGCAGGGCCTCTCTAGAACCTAATCGGTCAAGTAACACCTCATCACTTCTGCCATGTTCTGTTGTTGGAAGTGAATCATGAGGTTACCCACACTTGAGGAGATTTCCAGAGGTGCAAAGGCACAGATATGAAGGGTTCCATATCTGACTACCACACTATGTATTAACTCTCTGGGTATCATCTGTCCTTATGTTGGTTGTTATTATAGTCAGTATGTTAAGCAAAAAGCATCATAAGAATGTTTGGCTCCCAGCAGAAACCAGAATCCCTCTAAATAGTTCTTACTGGGCTAGAATTGGATTTGGCCCACCTTCAAATTTGAAGGTATGTTTAAGCAAGACATTTTCTTGTTTGTGAGACATTGGGCAAAAGCTGGAAGGCCACCTGAGAGCCTGTGGGCTGCTGAGCTCTGACTGACCCTCTGGCCATTTTAGTACTGCCAATGAAACTGCCTCAGGAGCTGCCAAGGAGACAGATGCTGCTGCTGGAGAAACACTCTCTGCAACCTGGCATTTGTCCGGTAATTGGTAATTGCTCTCCAAGAGAAAGTAAACTCTTTACTTGGGGGTAGGGTGGGGGGGTGGATGGTCTCTGGTTGTCAAGTGTAGGGGTGATTTAGAACAAATACTGCAAATAAAATGCAAAAGAATGCATTAAAGAACATTTGTACGGGTCTATTTTGGCTGCTTAAAAATCCACTGACGAAAGGAGTGTTCATTTCCCATGAGTAGCCTGCTGTAAATTGAATTATGTGCAAGCCACCTCTTGTATTTCTTTTCTTCTTACTTTTAAAGTCATATTCCCCACTCCCTCCCCATTTTAGAAACAGTGTTTCTTCATTTAATAGCCCTGGCTGTCCTACAGCCTTTGTAGACCAGGCTAGCCTCAAATTCACAGAGATCTGTCTATCTCTGCCTCCTGAGTGCAGGAATTAAAGGCATGTGTCACCACAGCCTGGCAAAAGTTATTTTATTTTATTTTATTTTATTTTATTTTATTTTATTTTATTTTATTTTATTTTATCTTGTGACAGTCAGAACCACTATCTTCTTTGGCCTTCGGTGTAATCATTAGAGCCTACACCGACTTAGGACTGGGTACAGTGACCATTACCTCAATTACTTTTACTTAAAGTGACAATGATCCAAGAGCTTTGAATTCCCTCCACACATATGGGAAAACTAAAGCCTACAAAGTGAAGTTTAAGCTGTCTTGTAAAGATCACATGATATTTACACTTCCTACTCACCATCAAACACACCCTACTTGAGGTATAGTCTTGGAATGTGTTCTTACTGCAGTCAGTGGATGGAGTGAGGGTCAGTGAACTAACACAGTAACTTAATGCTCCATGGAATTTAGACTGCAGAGTAAAAAGAGGTTGAAATGAGGAGTGGAAATAGTAGAAAGGACAGCAAGAAGCTACTTTAAGTCATGTGACAGTTGAGTGCAGGAACCATAGTGTAAGGAAACAAGGGTGAGATGGACAGATGCTGAGACCCTGCCACAGGACGAAGCCCATTGTGGTGGGCATTCCCCAGATCCATTGGAGTGTCCCTTGTTATTCTGAAGAAAGTTCTTGTTTAAATAAATTGTGACGCCTGGATATAAGGGGATAATAGATTTCTTTAATAATAAGCATTTTTAAGTTGTTAATATACTAGTATTCATCATGGATTTTCAAAGGGTTATTGTATTGTGAAGTTTTATCAGAGCTGGTCAACCATGGACCATTCTTTCTCCCTCTCCTTTTTTTTTTTAACCTTAACTCCATGTCTATTCATACTAAGCATTAGTTGTCAACATAGAAATTAGAGAAGTGGAGACAGTTGTGTTTGAATTATATTTTCTACTTTATGAGATAGTATGCTAACAACTACTGATTGAGCACTGCCAGATAATGGTGAGTGGTAGTGGATTTATATATGTGAATGCTGATGTCCCTGACATTGTGAGTGGTAGGATCCACCCACCCCTCCATCCATCCATTCACCCATACATCCATCCAGTTTTCAGAGCAGGGCCAGCTTACCCCTTTAGAGCAACAGGTAGGATGCTGCAGTCCAATGATAATATTAGGGCTGCAAAAAAAAAAAAAAAAAAGTTTTACTTTCTTTTAAAACCAGAAGGAGGGAGCTGTGAGAGATGGAGACTATGTGTGTCTTTGTGTACATATGTTTAGAGAGTGTCTTTTAAGTATTTTGTGTGGAGGGAGAAGTCTTGGGGGCCCAGCAGTTGCAATGCAGAAACTTCACAAGGCTCCAAGGAGTTGCATCTCATTGTTCAAGGCATTCACCGAAGACTGACACAATCCCAGACCTCCATCCTTTCCCAACTGTACTGTGAGGTCTCATTTTCTTTTGGCTTCACCCCACACTTGCACTGAGTATCATTTCCACAGAAACAGCAAGTGCCTAAAAACTGGGGCACTACATTCTTAATTTTAGCACCCCATCTGCTCTGAGTTAATGACAAACAGAGATGCACAAAACCATCTTTTCAGAGAGCCCCACCCCAGGATTCCTGAGCAAATGTGGGGTCCCTGTGAGAGCTGGTACCATCCGTGCCATACCTTGATACCATGGCCTTATGGACAGTGCAGTTTGGTTTGAGTTTTCGAGTTTGGAAGAGCATCTAACAACCCCAAATAATGAGCAAGTGGAAGGGCAGGTGGGAAGCCATCGTGTTGGAGTTTGCATACTGTATGGCTGCCCAGCAGCCACTTCATCAAGCGAGGGGCTTGGAAAGTTTGGCTCCCATTCCTCTGCACACTTGGAATGGGGGCTGGTTTCCATTCAGTGCACAGAACAGGCCCCTCCCAGTTTTCTATGTGAGTTGGAGTTTTAATAAAACTATTGTATGACCCTGAATCTAACAACAACTAAATTGATCCTAAGTGCATTAGTGCATGTCCCGGTGATATTCCCTGTGGCACCAGGTTTGTGATGCCATACTACCTTTGGCTGAGTTCATTATCAAAAAGGAGCCTCTGAATTATTATAGGAGGCATCTGCTTAAATAAAGTCATATGTCCCTCTTTGAGTCTCAGCCTCCCTGTTGTGTGAAATGAAAGATACAGGTCATAAACTCTCTTGGCTCTGGATTCTGTTATTTGAGCTTCCCGAGTGAAAGGCTGGAGAGTTGTCAAGGGCATCAGATGAGATGTGGGTGGAACGAGTACATGTAAATATTATTCACTTTCATCTTTTTAAAGAGTGACAACGGTGTGTCAGGACCACTTTGCATATCCCCTCCCCCCGCAATACTAATCTCACAAGACAAAAAATAACACTCAGATTTCAGAAAAGATAGCAAACAGTAAAGATTCAGGCCAGAAATTAGGAGCAACCTCACCTCATGCACTCTTTTCCTAATGCCATGTGTCTCACAGTCTTATTGAGAGGAAAGATGGATGTATCCACACACACAGCATTGGACCAGTCAGCATCAAGTGAAGTTGGCTTAAGTTGAGATGCCCACAGATGACCTTGGCTTGAGGGTAGAGCCTGTTGGAAATAAAAGGACATTCCAGGTCATAAAGCATCCAGGTGACATTAGCTTGCCTGATAAGTTAAGCTGAATGTTCATTTATTGGGAGCAATGTCTAATGCCATAAATGTGTCTTAGTCAACAGAGCTGATTTTCCTTTGCTTTACCAGGGAGGTAGGAATCTCCTAGGTTATTTTCAGGCAGCCACAGACACTGGAATGTCTGAGTACTTTTTCTCCATCTTATGATTTGACCTGTTGACCCTGGACCTGTTTCCATTGTACCTTTGACTCAGATATACATGTCAGGACTGTTGACTCTCCCCCACTTGGGCTGGGTACATCCCCCTCAGGGACAACAAGTTCTCATAACATGAGAACTCTTTGTCCTGTCCCATGATGCCAAGGACAACAGCAGCCACTGGAAAACTCTGTTGCCTCTGATACTGTCCATCAGAGCTGTGAGCCACCCCATCAGCAGCTCGGCCCGGTGAACTTCTAGAGCCTCATTCCAACACCCTCCTGTAGGTTTTTTTTTTTTTTTTTTTTTTTTTGAGTGAAAGATGTCAATCTGTCTCTTATCTGTGGCACCAATGTAATTTTGATACCTAGTATAATGTTTAACCTTTGAAATTATTTCACCTAGTGAAAGAACAAGGATTAGGAGGAAAGGAGTAGAGGATATTTCCTTTTCTTTCCTTTCCTTTTTCCTCCCCTCCCCCTTCTCTCTTTCCTGTTCCCCTTCTCTTCCTTCCCCCTTCCTTTTTCCTTTGCCTCTCTCTCTCTCTTTTGTTCTTTATTCTGTTTCTTTCTTTCACATACATAACTTGTTACTCCTAAAGTTTTTCTCTTCTAGGGTCACATGCCTAATGGCTGCTGAGAAATCCTAACTCTAGGTGACAGCACTGGTTAAGAGCAGAGACCTTGCATTCTACAGAGCCTGGCTCTGAACCTTGCTCGCCTGTGTTTTCCTGCAGTCTCTTTCCAGCATGCCCTACTAGAATCCTCACTGTCCCTAGGTTGGACTTGGCCCATTTTATTCCTGCCCCAGGAGTTTTAGGCTGTCTGTTCTTCTGCCTGAAGTGCTCTTCCCCAGCTTCTCCATGCCATATACTCCCTTCTTCTTGATTCTTTTTGCTCTGGAGCTATATGCTCCTTCCTTGACGGCTGCCTTAAAAGCATGTACTCTTCTCCAGTCCGGGTTGAGATGTACACCTCCACACTCTTCATCCCTAGCGCATCTGGCATGTTAGGTTTGATTTATATTTCTGTTTGCTGACTACTTCCCTCCTCCACAGCAGAAGCTACACTCCAGAACTAAACAACCCATGGCAAAAACCCCACTTTAAAATGCACTCCAGCTGTCTGTTAACTGTGTAAGTCAGCAAGTATATTGGGAGTCGAGAGGCCCGTGTTCTGTGCTCCTTGCCCTGGTGGCACTTCCGTTGGACCCTTTGCTGTGTCTCCCCATGTGACCACACCCTGCCCCACTCCTCTGCTGATCACTCGTCAAAGTCACTAGCTGTGATCCGAGCGGTGCCCTTTGTCCTCTCCTTCCTCCTATAGTGGCCAGTGTCGCTGGAAGGCTGGTGCCGCTGTCTTCCCTGGTGTTTGGCTCTGCAGCTTGCTGAACAGGGGTATCGTGCTATTTAATTTCATTTAACTTATTATCTCAGGGTAGAGATCTTTATTAGAAATAAATGTGTTCAGGCTATGGGGTTTTGTTTGCTTTCAGCATGCTCAGGTATTTCCCATGAGTTCTTTCTCCCTATGCCTGAGGTTCTGAGTATGTTTCCTAGAAGCCACTCTGTGAAGCTGACTCGGGGGAAATTATGTTGGAAACAGAAGGCTCCTTCTCTAGAGTACGCAAAGTTTGATTGTCTTTTTAATTCTTGAAGGATCGACACCTCCTTAAAGTTTTTTATTATACTTCTGAAAATACCTTCATCTCAGAGCAGTGTTCCTGGAAAATGTTAGATGTTAATAATGTACAGTAGTGAGGAGTGAATTCAATGATGAAAGTTATACTGCTTTTTTGGACCCCAGTGATGGCCAAGATGGACTGGATCCAGGTGACCTGGGTAATGGTTCTATATAATGTTCTAATTGGGTAACCAGTGAGTCTGTATGATATGCTTCCCCCACCCCAGCGATGGCAACTCTAAGGCTTTGATATAGGCCGTCTTTAATATTGTGACCTGCGTTTCAGTGCTAGGCTAGAAGTCTGAATGGGGTTGGGGTGCAGCTGGCTTGCCCTTTACTGCACCTCTAAGGGTGGAAGCCCCAGGTGGACCACCCTCTTCTCAGAGCCTTCTTTACTCAGTCTATGCAGTGAGAACCAAAGTCCCCATTAGGTATTTTTCAAGCAGCATCAAGAGCGTTTTATTTGGGCATACTAATGTGGAAGTACTTTTGAGCCTTCAGGCCTTGTGATTATTTGAAGCAACTTATTTTATCGTGTGATTTGTCTGGCTATGTGCCACCAGAATGGAGGGATAAAAGTCAAGAGATGAGAAGGCAGCGCACATCATACTGACAGTTTTTAAATTCTGCTTTTAAAATATACTACGTTTATGTCTCCTGTTTGAATTTTTTTTTTAATCTCCACTTTACATTTTAAATTCCTGACTTGAGCTTGGGGAAAGGGCCATGGCTTTCATGCAGGTTTTCAAAGACCTATTTGATATTCCTAGTTCATCACCTCTGATTTTCTGTGGGTGTTTCCCTCTGGAATTCCTGAGGGGAGGAGATCTTTCCTAGCTTCCTTCCTGCTGGTCATATGACCTCTCTTCCTTGGTGGGCTTCAACTGCTGAAGCCTGGAGACTCACAGAAGGCAGGTAACTGCCTTGTCTAAGGGACCAGTTAATGGACACCTAATGAAGATGAAGACCAGCTTTCTTTCTTTCTTTCTTTCTTTCTTTCTTTCTTTCTTTCTTTCTTTCTTTCTTTTTTTAAGTGAAAAGCCTGGAATAATTAATATACTAGTTTGATTTTCAGAAGCTGTTTAGTGTGAATCTGGTTATCTTGATCTTGATCTCCTTGTTCCTACAAGTGTCCTAATTCAGATCATGAACTTAAGGGACCAAAGGTGGAAAGTTCCTTCCAGAGAGAACATCCTCAGTCAGGTCAGTAGCCTCATAGCTTTGGCCAGGGACCAGAGACTGGGCAGATAGTTCAGCAGGTGTAGTCTTGACTCAGCAGATGAAGGAGGAGATGTGGCCTCACTGGATGGAGCTGAGTAGAGAGGGTTGGGGTACAAGAGCCAGCTTTCTTAGTTCCATTCAGGATGGGAATACCCGCACCCACCGCCATAGTTTCCATGGTCTTCATTTTAAGTCCAAACTGAGAATGTCATTAAGGAAGTATAATAAAGACCCAGGTGTCAGGTGCTGTTTGCAAGGTACAAAAAAGGAACCTTGGGCCAGAAGATGGGAATTCCAGTTCTTCTAAGATTTTTTTTTTTCCCCTGAGGAAACCACTTTGCCATCGAGGGTAGTATAAATCCGGCATCATCTCTTTGACTGGGTTTCCATGTGGAGAGATTAAGAATGAAAAAGAGAAGATACTTGGTAAACCAGGACAGTGGCTGTGAGCCAAAAAGCACCCCTAAGTGAATAGATGACCTTCTGCAGTGCCACCCTTCCCTGGGGTCCCTAGGTTCCTTCCTCTGCTCTGCTGCTGTGCTCTGAAAAGGCTTGCTGTCTTCCAAGTAAATGAAAATGGGAGGTGAGTGTGGAAGGGAGGAAGCAGGAGGGAAGGCTGTCTAGGCCTCAGGCTTCCACCTCCACTTGAGCTAACCTCTGCTGCCCTACCGAGCAGGTAAGGTAAGTTAATGATGGAATGTCAGAAAGGCACTTGGGGGCTTTTAGAAACACTGTCCCCATGACATGACATACAAACATGCTGTCATGGGCAGAACAGCCATGTTTGCATCTTTAATCATTGTGTTGCTTTTGTGAGTTGTAATCAAGAGCCTCCTTTGAGGATGGTTGTGGAACACCCTCAAGGAGGTGGGTCTAATATTCCTTTTAAAAGTTTGCATGAGGAGAGGCTACCCAGCAAGCTCATTCTTGGCAGGCAGAAATTAATCTGAACTGTTCCCTGAATTTACCAAGCAAGTGCTTGCCTGAATAGACAAGGAGCCTAGGGGTATTTTTCGTGAGAGTGATGAGTTGTGAATCTCAATATGATATGTGTGTTAAAAAAAAAACAACATCGGTCTGTTTTAAGAGAGAAAAGAAGTTTCTGAGTGTTTGGCAAAGCAGGTTATTTTTAAACTGAGAAAAAATAGTATTGTAGAGATTTGAAAGATTTCACGGCTTTATTTATTCAGTTAATATATACGTGGGGGTTTCTTGCATCTTATTAGGACAGGGACAAAGGAAAATGCAAGGGAAATAGGTGACCATCTGTGCCCTCAGGTGGCCTCCAGGTTCTCTGTGGGACCAGATGCAGGCAGGGGAGTCAGACAGCCCATGCAAGGCAGGCTGGTTTTATGGAGACATTTGAGACCTAATACTTGGGTGTGCTTGGTTTCTGTCAGAGAAACTGTGTCTAGGACTGGATGTCCCATCAGTTCCATGCCTTAGTTTCTCCTGCTGCAGAATGGCCCTAATTATAGCTTCCAGGCTGCTTCAAACAGAGCTTTGACTTTTGGTGGTAGACCAAGAGCAACCCAGTGAGAAGAAAGTCAAAAGGTGCTGGAAACCACAGACCGAACCATTTCTTCCTGCCAGGATTTAGGACTCACCAATTCCAGTTGGCATGCAGGAGGCCTAAGAGTGCACCCTTTGACCAATTTATTTATGGTTTAAGAGATGAATATTGGAAAAACTTTTCTTTTCATTCCAAAAAAAATCTGTACAAGTGAAATGGAGGGAAGGAAAGGTAAGTGGTAAGACATGTGTTCCCCTTTCTCTGTGAGGCAAAGTATAGCATATATTATCTTTTCTATTACTCCGAAGCCATTACAGTAAAGATTCTAATTTTTGACTTCACAGAGGTAGACACTAAAGCTCAAAGATGTCAAGAGGCCATAGTGTTGGCTTGTGTATCAGGGAGGTGTTTGGAAGCACAATTTGAAATCTCAAAGTGAGTCTATGAGTCTGGGATTCTCCTGGGTTTGTTAGCCCTAGAGTGAGCAGCATTCATTTAAGAATTTGGGTGACAGGAAGAAGCAGGTGTGCTTGACTGGAAGTTGGAGGTAACTAGTAGCACCCAACTATAGTCCCTGGAGTTGGACATTTCTGTCCTGACCTGGAACCCGGCAGCTACTTCCCAACTAATTAACTCAGAGGCTTAATATTATAGTAAATGCTGGGCCAGTAGTTCAGCCACATTACTACCTAGCTCTTACACATAGTTTTTGTCTATGTTCAGCCACATGCCTTGGTACCTTTTCTCAGTGCAACATTCTCATCTTACTTCCTCTGCATCTGGCTGGTGACTGATACTCTACATTTCCTCTTCCCAGAATTCTCTTAGTCTGGTAGCCCTGCCTATACTTTCTGCCTGTCTACTAACCAATCAGCATTTTTTTAAAAAACCAAGACCGATAACAAAACTTTACAGTGTACAAGAGCATTATCCCACACCCAGCTCCTTGTAGAGGCTATCTGCTGTTGGCAGCAAGTCCTTAAGAAAGAGTTTCTGCTAGAGTTTAAGAACAGTCATGCATCCTGTCCTCATGAAAACTGGCAGATGAATTCCTAGCAGGGAGGGTCTTGGATGCCTCCTGGGAACTAAGGCTAAACTAACCCTGTTGTTCCCACTGTATGGGACTTTGCTCCTTGAATTGAGTACCCTTGCCTTCTACTTTTCTTAAAGTGACCTTTATGCTAATCATGATCTTTCTTTTCCACCTTATGGCTTCTGCTGACTCACAATTCCTGTTAGGTTCCTGTCCTGCTGCCTCAGGGCTGTTCCCTTATGCTGGTCTTATGGACAGAGTCTGCATCAGTGAGCCCACACTCCTGAAAGAGAACATATGTGTATGTTTTTCTATATTCAGTTTGGGTAGGTTTTCTTGCTGGGCTCAACTGTTGCTTGAATGAAGAGTCTATCCCAGGCCCAGGAAGCTGGGACTTGAGAAAAGGGAGTGTAGGAAGTGAGGTAAATATATGTGATTCCTTTGCCATTTAACAAAACAAAGTGACAAGTTTCAAAATTAAAATCTGGACAGCTGTAGAGTCATTGTTCTGTCCACCACTGTTTGCTCTCTGTCCAAAGGTTGATATTCATTTTTTAAAAAAATATTTACTTGTATATTATGTGGATTGGTGTTTTGCCTGCATATATGCCTATATGAGGGTGTTGGATTTCCCGGAACAGGAGGTACAGACAATTGTAAACTGCAATGTGATTGCTAGGAATCAAACTCAGGACCTCTCGAAGAGCAGACAGTGTTCTTAACCACTGAGCCGTCTCTCCAGCCCTAGGTTAATATTCATTCTATATGCAAAATACATTCATGGCATCTCAGTGTCTCTGTGGTCTTACCAAACCAAAACATCATATTTCATCTAAACCTCGTAAGCTCAGAAGTACACATTTTCATTATCTAATTCATCTCTATCATTTTCTGGAAATTAGAGCATGAATCCTTTGGAGGGGCATTTTTCTGCCTTCTGCCAGCATTCCTTTCTTTATGGTGTATATTTTATATGGAGCATATCATGTATCACAGTGGCCTTATATGGTGCGTATTCTGAATGATTCCATTTTTGTTGACCAGATGGAGTGTCAGGGCCTTAAGTAACATGCACACTATTGTACTCCTTGACCAGTGGGAGTAAGGGGTCATGTTGGCTCCAAGGCTCATGTGAGCTCTCATATTTTTTATTCGCACCTCTGAACTCTGCTACCTGGAGAACCATCTAGGGAGGTTTTTTTTTGGTTTGGTTGGTTTTGGTTTTTTTTCTGTCCAGGATACATCCACACAACCTGTAAAATGAGAATGAATGCGGGTGGACTGCAGCTCCACTGACATGTGCTACTTGTAATGTTCCTGGGAGCTGTCATGTGTGCTGTCTTTTCAGAAACAGCCACTTGTGTGCACAAGGCTGGGGAGGCATCTGAGATGAGATGCGTTGGATGTTGACCAATGAATCTGAAAGGAGCTTTTCTGGGAGTGCAAACAGCCTCCCGTGTTGTTCGGGGTTGTTCAAGAGTTGCCAAGAGTGATTGCATTTTTGTGTTTTTGTGAGATGGTTCTAATAAATACTCTCACAAATCAGGGAAACAACAGAAACAAGACACCCTTTGTCAGAGCATCAGAGCACCCGTCCTCATTTACGGCTTCAGGAAAACACAGCCCCACGGTTATGTTGTTGCCTATGCTTTTTGTCAGGGAGATAATTGTGGAAATTGGGCTGCTTCCCATCAAGTGCAGCTCCTTTTGTGGAGAAAATTTGTGGCATCTATGTATCCCATTTTACAGTAATTGAAATGGGACTAGCAGATCATTATCGGGACAAAGGAAGAGGATCGCCTGTTTTTTGAAAGGAAGGTGATAAAATTTGACATTTGAGAGACAAGAAGAGAAAGATAAGATGTCATTTGTGGGAGAGCACCTGCCACCTGTCTCTACTTTCTGTAAGGAGAGCATGGCTTCTGTTTGTGGGGCGCTCGTGTGGGTACCTGGCCAGAACTCTTGGAGAAGATATTGATGACTGTGACCTGGACAGTATTGGAATGAGTCCCTGCCTAAGGTCAGCCTAGAAGCCAGGTAGCATAGCAGTACCTGTTGCATGCTTTCCTCAGCCTGCTCCTTCCCTCCCTCCCCCTCCCTCTGTAGATAATGAAATGCAGCTTGTGGAAGGAAGAATAAATAAGGACTTGATATATTTTAAGTAATTCAGCAGATTGAAGCTGCCAAATGCAGCATTTGTTTATTTAAGATCCCCTTTCTGAGAAGGACTCATTAAATACCTGTTTCTTCTTTCTGCAAGAGCCCAGGGGACAGCAATAGTTTTGTGTCAGTCACAGACATTGCAGGGAGACACATAGAAGGGAGGAACAAGGTTCAGTAAGGAGGAGCAAATGAACAGTGTATCCTCTCTGGCCATGCAGAAGGGATCAGAACGATGGAGAGCCCCATGCGGAAAAAGACCCATGAGGGACTCCCTTAAGATTGCTGTGTTGGGGGAATCAGGGCAGTGACTAGCTGAGCCTCTGCCAGGGTGGATGAAGTAGGAGGCAGGTCTTGTTCCATCTCTAAGCTCCAGTATCTCCAGTTAGCTTTGTAGAATGCTCCCAAGAGGCTGAAGGTTGAGCAGATTTGATTGGCAGACTCTGATTAATAGCAATGTTCTGAAAGAGACCAGAGCTTGTTTTTGTTTTGTTTTGTTTTAACTTTCTCCCTTGAAGATTCATTTATCTGGAAAATTTCAGGCAAGTGCCATTGAATAGCAGATTTTAAACCTAGAAATTCTACTAATGTCACCATTAATAGAGTTGCCCATCCTGGTTGTTGACCTCTCGGCCCCTGGTAACACCTGAGCTAACACCATAGTGACAGAATCTGAATGGTTGCTCCCTCTGGGGTGGACCCTGTGAAAGCTAGTAGTTAGCCTGCAGCTGTGAAGAACGTGTGAAGACTGTACCAGTGTGTGGCTTTATCTACACGCCTCCTCGGGTTTGTTTGCTATTGTGATAACTGAATTCCTGAGACTGGGTGGTTTATAAGGAAGCTAATGTTCCTTATTCTCTCCTTGTTGGCTGTATCTCTTCCCAATCAGTCTCTCTGCCTCTGTCTCTATGGTCTCCATCTCTCTGTGTTTCTCGATTCTCGATCTCCATTTCTGTCTGTGTGGTTCCCATGTCTGTCAGCTAGAGCTTTGCTTCTCAGTATGGCTGGCATTCACTAGCCTTTTGGAAGTCAGCAATAGAGTGAATGCCTTTTCCTCAATCTCAACTCTATCTTAGTTTTGACAAATTCTATTTCCTCTGCTGCTATTTGGCCCCAGACTGAGTTAGACCCCTACCTGCTATGTACCACCCGGCCAACTTTCCTCATATTGTACAATGAGCTTGTGCAGCCCCTGATTGCCTACCTATGCACCACTTGATAGCTTAATGCTGAGCTAATGTCTTTATCTCCTTCTGGGCATATAGAGTGGATTCTGAGAGAATAGACTTTCAGTAGCCACTTTCTCAGTGACTTCTTAAACTTGCCTTTCTGATTTCTTATATGCTTCCTGTACTATGCACTGGGCCCTATGTCTGGGGGTGTTTTATCCAATGGTGGTCAGGTATGTTCCTATTTAGAGTGGAGTAGTGTGATGCCTAAATCAGAATGTAGATACATACCTGTATTAAAAGATGGGAGCTAAAGAGAGATGGCTCAATGGTTAAGAATACTGACTACTCTTCTGAGGACCTGGGTTTGATTCCCAGTGTCTACAAGGCAGTTCATAACCATTCATAATTCCAATTCCAGAGGATCCAATGCCAATAAAATTTACAGAGGATGCCAGTTCTTGGGGCTCTGCCACCCCCTTCTAGCCTCTGTGGTTACCATACATGCATGTGGTACACAGATATACATGCAGGCAAAACATTTAAACATATATAAAGCAATAAAAGCCTTGAGATCGGAAGTAAGATGGACGGAGGGAAGAAGTAGGGGTGGAAGAGAGTGGCATTGACAGAGGGAACAAAAAGCGGGCAGCCATGGGATTTCCCAGACTCCTTCATTTATCTTCTGAAAACCCCACCAACATAGAAAGTTTCCCTATTTTATAGATGAAGAAATTGAAGCAGACTGATTCAACAGCCCAAGAAACTAAAGCCACACAGGCAGGCGCTAGGAGTCCATGGCAGAGTCAGGCAGGAATCCAACTCAGCCTCTGGACTGCTCTTAGGTTTGCAGCCTGCCTCTCGGTGTATGTTGTTGTGAAATCAGAGACCAGGCTTCAGAGAGGAGCGCATAATACTGTAAATAATGGGGAGATGGTGTGAGGATTAGTCACTTAACCTACCTTCCCGTCTGTCCGTCTGACTTCCTTACTTTAAGTGTTTGGATTTTGCTATTGTTGGTTTTTGTTTTTGTTTTTCCCCAGCTTGGCTCAAATTTACTGTATAGCTGGGGCTGGCTTTGAATTACTGATCTTGCTGCCTCCATTTTCCAAGAGCTAAGATTGTAGGCATGCTCTCACATCTTTTTAAATACCCTCAGAATTACATAATGAATTTTCATGGTCCCTAAAATACTTAATGAAACTTTATGATCCATTAGTAAAATGAAACACCCATAAGCATACTTTGTGGCTATCAAAAAAACTCCTTTAATATTGCTAAAACCTAGTTCTGACATTGTTTAGCTTTGAATTTCATTAGACTAACACGTTCGTCAGTGTCATAGGCTGCTGGAGGCTGACAGACACTTGAACAGCCATCCCTGCCTTTGAGGAGTAGTGCTGTACTTTAAAAGGCCACAAGTCCTCAGATTTTTTACTTATCCCTACTCGTGTCCACATGTAGAATTAATTTCATTACAATTCATTTCAGAGTGAGTAATCTGAAAAACTTTGCACATAGTTTATGTCTAGTTCCCCCCCCCCGAAAAGTGACACTCAGTAGACATTACATAGCAGGGGATCATTTATCTTTTACATTACTTTTGAAAAGGAGAAATATGTTTTGTTTATAAAGTGTGGGTTTGGTCTACATCCATTGGACCCTCTTTAACACTGTACTGCTTTGGGCCAGCAAGATGACACAGAAGGTAAACATGCTTACTCTGCAAACCTGATGAGCTGAGCCCCGTCCCTGGAAACTCTGGGACAGCTGAGAGAGCTGACTCTATGGCTACGATGTTGTTGACCTCCACGTTTGTGGTGGGACGTTGTGTCTCATTCCTGCCACACTCATGTGCTCATGTGTGCCTGCATGCACACAATAACAATAAATAAATACATTTTAAAATACAAGCGAAAAGCATTTCTGCTGAGACTGTGTGCTAGGGTCTGAGATAAGCTGTAATATGTGTGTGTGTGTGTGTGTGTGTGTGTGTGTGTGTGTGTGCGCATGTATGTATAAAATGGAAATCTCAAAATTGGTCAAAAAGTAAAGGAATATAAGTTCATTTAAATGTTTTACTTAGGTGCTCATGCTATTGTCTTTTTCTCTTGTGATTTCTCATGTATAGACATCATGTTTTAGATATTACATGCATACACACACATGTTCATTTGTATGTACACAGTTTTCTTCTGGATCACTTCAAAGTAGTCTAGCTATGTCATGGCCTTTTACTTTTAAATATTTCATATATTTTTCTAAGACTAGATACATTCTCCTATATAACCATAGAGGTTATCAAATAAACTTAATATTAATGCACTGTTGTTACCTGACACAGTTTGAATTGTCACAAAGATTTCCACTGTGGTGAGACTTTTGGCTTCACAGCAAGATCCTGTACATAGATCATATTTTTTGGATGTGTTTAGTTTCGATCCCTCTAAACTTCCTCTACCCGCCTTCATGGTTTATTGAAGTTTTGGAGAATGTAGCCATCCCTAACTGTCCCCTACTTTGGAAGGTGTAACCTGAGAAGATCTGAGGCCAGGAGTGGAGATGCTGCCTTCTTGGTGTTCCTCCTTTCTACCTCCTTGCTGACACTGAGCTAATCAAAGTATCATTCAACTCCTCTATTGTATGATTACACATTTCCCATAGATTAAGTGGGAAGACAGTTGAAGACCTGGGAAGTCCTATTCTTCATCAAAAATTCCCAGCTCTACATTTGTCTAAGATGACTATTGGACAATTCTCTGTCACCTATTATATATACATATAATACATGTGTGTTTGTATTTAAAGGTGTATGTGTATCTCATCATCAAAAGTACTCAGATATACATTTGTCTAAGATGAGTATTGGTCTAGCCTCTACTCTGGTGGCTCCATAATGCCGATGTATAGTTGCAATGCCCTGTGTTACTATCACTCAGTGTCAGTGCCCACTCTACACAAGACAGTCTTTCTGATGTCCCCTTTGCTCATCTGTCATCAGAGTGGGCATGTCCAGCATGGCTCCAGGGATTTGGACTCAACTGAAATGGCAAGGAAATAAAAATATGGAAAATACACAGAAACACAAAAATGTTGGGACTGGGAGGAGCGGGTGAGGGAATAGAGAAACCCCAGCATTCTGGAGCTCAGCAGGATGAGTTCTCTTACATAGAGTTTACCAGAGAGTCACAAGAAGGAGGTGACTGACAAGTAACAAGAGGGCAGGGGTTATGGAAAACAGCTAGATCAGTAGAACCAGTGAAATATCCAGAGGGCAAGGAAGCTATGGGGAACATGTCCTCCACATATCAACAACATGCATTCCATTGAGGGTGACTCTGTCTCCCAGATATGAGCTCCTTTAAATGGCTGTGCTCTTGTCAACAGCATGTATTCACCAGGACTTTACTCAATGTGTGTGGGGGGGCTTTTTATACTTCCTACAGGTGTGGATTCGTGGATTTCTGTTTTATTCAAGGATGTACCACTTCCTATACTCTTGCCGCTTGAAGTGTTCCATCCAAGGTGGCATTGTCCTCAGACCTTTGCTTCTTTAATTTCACATTGAGCACTTTCTCACTTTCTGGAAGAACATGGCATTTGAGGCTGGTCTTCTTCTCTACACTCTAGCCTTGGCTACTTGGGTAAATGAAGCTAGAGACCACCCTCCAAGTAGGACGTATCTCCCTGTTCCTGGGGCTCATTTCTGTATACCGATGAAAACACAGACACACACACACACACACACACACCTATAAGTACAAATACCCATGTATTAGATCTCATCCCCTCTAGTTTCTAATATGACTCCTAGCATTCTTTTCTGCATCAGTCACTCTTTCTTTATCCTCAAACATCTTTTCTTCCTGAGAACCTTGACTCCCAAGACACCAGTGCAGTCTTTTCTTGCTTGGTCTTGTAATGTGTCAGAAATAGACTCAAAATTCTTCGGCCTGTCATATTACATAAAGAAGAAGAACCTGATAAATGTGTTCGGTATTCACTTTTTAGATTTTAGATGTCCTTCTTGTCCAAGATGGAGTGTATGCAATCCAACTCCAGATTCCTAAGTGACTTGATTTGTCTTTCCTGCTCAATTTTTTTATGGCTGGGCTTTTGATTCTCATGGAGCATAAAATGGAAGTATTGTGCTTTATTTTTATGTTTTCCCCTGTTCTCATCCCTGTTGACTTTTCAGCTGTATATATCAATGTGAAAATTCCACAAAGAAATGGTCTGAGAACAGTCACCCTCTGCCATATCACTTCAACTCAACACCTAGTCACTGCATCACCCAGACCTGTCTCGCATAGAAATCGTCACTTTCTTCTGGCTATTTTGCCCTGTCCCTTTATAGAAAGACACCAGACTTAGGTCTTTCTTTCAACAACAACTTAACAAAAGGAGGTTGGCTTCACAGATTGAGCTGACCTTGTTATGGGGCCACTCTCTTTACTGTCAAATTCCTCACACTGTGTGGTGCAATTCTTAATTTACTGATGAGGAAACTAGGGCTGCTTGCCCAAACCTTGCAAACATTTGTTTCTTGCTGTTTCATGTGTTTATAATTTGAATTTACCAAAGAAGATGTCCTATAATACCAAGCACAGCACAGCAGTAGTTGTATGCAGTTTTCTATGATGCACATATGAAATCCTGAATAATGTCTTCAAATTTCCAGGCACTCACTCTTTTATTTTCTTTAGAAAAGAACATGAACCCTTCTTGGTCTGTCATATAAGACTTGTATCATGCTGGGGCAGTATTATTATAGTTTTTTTTCAGTTGAGGTACAAGTTATATGTCATAAAATTAACCATTTTAAAATGTTTCTGTTACCCTTATCACAGATGATCTTTGTAAATACCAGCCATCTAGTTCCCACATATTTTCACTCCCACCCAAATGGACCTTGTTTCCATTAAGTAGTCTCTCTTACTGCCAGATTCGTCCATAATAATCACCGACCTGCTTAGGTGAATTTACCTTTCTTGACCATTTCCTAGACATGAAAATGTATAATATGCTGCCTTCTTTGTTTGACTTTCTTCACTTGGCCTTTGTTTCCAAGATTCCTCCATGTCATAGCTTGTGCCGTTGCTGCATTATTCATTTTAACAGCTGAGTAATAGTCCAAGGGACAGAAAGACCACACGTTCCTTACTCATTCTTCCATGGTTGAGTAATGAGAGGTGAATAGTGGGGAAGTCTGGCTTGTGCTTTTTGTTCTATAGCAGCAGCAGTTCTCATATGTGGGTTTGAACAGCATTGGGAAGGTTGATAACCACTGTTCTGTACTAAACCACGAACTCACCATGTGACCTTGGATAAGCTCCTCACCTGGCGATGGCTCAGTTTTCTCCTTTGCTTATATATATATGTATATATATATACACATATACACATGTATATATATGTGTATATATATATATAACTTTTTACATTGATGAAATGATTGAATAAGAAATGTCTGAAAAATTTATAGCCATTTTACCAGAGGACTCAACAGTGGAGAAGAAAGTACAAATTTGTATTACAGTATATGTTTTAGCTTATGTTCATGCTGTCAGAGTTACCCAAACCTCTTTGCATTGTTTCTGAAACAGAGGCATATTTGTTTCTTCTGCTTTGAGGTAGGGTGCATTTGTCCCCCACTCCATCATGTTCCCAACATGGGATGTTACATTTCAGAAGCAGTTCACTAGACAGAAAGTCTGGAGTGGAATGTTACATAATTCACATTTAGACTTGAAGAGCTCATTATAAAAAACCTGACACACTTCAGAAATATTAAATTACTGCAGATTGTGTGGAGCAAAGAAACATTATTGAAGCATTTCAAAATTCCAGACGAGCCTGAATTTAACTGATAGGGTTTCACAGCTTTGACTGGGGAAAATAATTTGAGTTGTCACGTGGTTTCTGGCCCCGGAGGACTTTAATCTCCTTAATTACAAAGAAATGAATTTTCTAAATAATTTGGAGCTAATTCAGAGAATTCGCTCAACCTATGGCTTTTGGAAAATTAAAGGGGATGGCAGGCCCTTGCTGTGTGCGTTCCTCATCACACTGTCCCTAGTTCAGTTTCCATTCCAAATGGCTCTGGTGTTTCCTGTCATTATCAATACAGAGAAGTACTTCAGAGATTTGCAAGGAATGCTTGCTGCGCTCGAACAGATCACATTTTGCCAGACGAGTGACTCTAGATTTCCAGGGGAATTGGGGAAGTGCTAGATGCTGGCTTTTGAATGGAAAGAGAGAAGATAGTACAAATTCCATCCATTTTCATATTGTAGCTTTAAAAATCTTTGAAAATGTGTGGACTTATGTCTGTAAGCTTCTTTCTATGCTCAGGGATTAGGTACCTACTGGATACAGGGCCAATAGGATGGGAAGAACTGATATTCTATCACTTCCTATACTTTGTTCGTTCTCAGAAAGCAGATGTAAACTGTCTCAGTTTCGTCCAGACATGTAGTCTCATACCATACACAAAGTCTTGATCAAACCGTTTAAAGAAACTATAATCTCATGTTTATGAAGTGCTTGCTAAGAGGGTTACAGAGTTCCACTTAGTTTCATAGAGGCTTCCTTGATTTAATAATGTTAGCTCCATCATTCAGGTAAAGAAACGAAGGTAGGAAGCACTCAGTGATTTCCTCAGTATCACACAGATGGACAGCTGTTGGAACTTACTAAAATATAGTCTAGATGAAAGAGAAGGGACTGTGGGACCTTGGAACCGTCTGCTCATGGGGGGTATGGGGAGATGTGGAGAAGAGAGAATGACCTGATGTGGAGGGAGGGGGAAGGGACCTTAAATAAGGATATGCAAGGATGGAAAATGTGACTTCTTTATTCATAATAATTTAAAAAAAGAAAAAAACAGTTTAAGCTGGGATGTAGCACAGGGATAAAACACTTACCTAGCAGGCTAGAATGCCTGAGATGCAGCTTCAGTGCTTCTGAAATAAAAATAAATACCCTAAACTTAGTCTTAATCTATTAAGAATACAAAGGTAGACATTAAAAATTTCCAGAAAATAAAAAAAAGAAAGAGAGGGATTTCACCTTAATAGAGAACTTAGGACTTTTCCCAACTGGACTGTGCTTTTGAAGTGGGCCTCAATGAGTTGGATGAATGTCAAGGCCAACATAACAACAGAGACCTAACAGAGCAGAAGAAAAAGGGAGGGGTGGGAAGAGGACCCCCAGTGAATGGCCTTCCTGCCAGATCAAGCTTCCTCTCCTCCATTAGAGTGTTAATTTCTAAACTCTTGGCTATTTCATATGACAATACTTCCACCCATAAGATGATACTCATTTATTTTCTCATGGATTTGTTGTACATGAGTTCTGGGGGGTCGCTAGTCCATGGGCAGCTTTAACAACTTTTCAAGCAAAGTAAACATTGCCCATCATGCCCCAACATGTCTGGCATTTATATCTACTTTGGTTCTAGTCCTGCACATGGATTACTCTCCTCCACAGGACTGATTCTTCTGCTAGGTCCTTCTTCTTTATGGACTAGCAGATACCTTTGATGATTTTTTTTCTTGGTCACCAGAGTGCAAGTATGTATTTACAGCCAGTCTATACTACATTCTTGTAATTATGTATTGCAACAAAATGATAGGTATTAAGAGTATGCCAATATATGACCAATAATAGTGATTCTGCTGTACTCAGCAGGCTGTGTCTTGGAAAGAAGATAATGCCACAAGGTTGGTGAAGGCATTCTCATTTTTTAAATGTGTGGTTTGAGAAAGTCCATTCTACAAAGGCAATTATCTCTTTTTGTCACCTTAGATTCCCTAATTCAAGTGCGGACATACAAAGATAGTGTCCTTTGAAAAAATAATTAGGTTATTTTACAAAATCTAACCAGGTATCTTTGGATAAAAGTAGATATTGCCTCACAATTAAGCTTTAATATAATTGTATCTGACTTTCATATTAGGCCTTATAGTTAAGCCATCTTTAATTGTCATGATTAACAGGGTGAAGTCATTAGTCTTTTTTGAGCTGCAACTTGAATTCTAGGTCAGCACTCTTAGATTAAACAGTTCCAATTGTGTGGAATGAGCTAAAAACAGATTGTACTGTTTCAAGAACCATTTCTATTAGCTTTCTTTCTTAATATTATTGAAAGTGGATAACTAGTGAGATGCTTATTCTCAGTGGATTCTCTACTACAAGTATCAGATAGGGCCTGGGAAAAAAGTATTGACAAAAGCTGTACGTTTATTCAATTTAAATGAGATCCAAGGCGACAGTGCATGTGCGGCATTGAGGTCAGAGTATTGAGTGTATCTCGTAAGTGCATCGTAAATGCTAACTGGACCTGAAGTGTCCCTGTTGTCCCAATCATTGTCACTTCCCTCCTAACTGCATCTATTCTTCATAGTACTGTATTGTGCAATATATGCTTAGGAGAGAGGGATGAACAGATGTGCATGTCCCACCACCACGTCGTCTTTTTCCTTTCCCCAAATTAAATGCTTGTCTGCTCTTATACCTAGGGGAAAAGCTAACATCAAAATTGGCTTGCTGCAAAGTTTCTCAGCCCCATTTGTCACCTCACCCTTGGAGCCCAATTGCATGTCAACACTGTGTCCCCCCTGATGTCTTCCAGTGAGGGACAGACTGCAGGTCACTCCCCTATGATCGGCCTTAGCTGCCCAGGCTCTGATCAAGCTTAGCTGATGGATGGGTTGGACTATTGTTGAAAATGTCTCCACAAGGCTGGCTGTGAAATATGTCTTTATGATATTTTCTGGGTGGCATCTAGTGCTTGGCCATCAGGAACATGGGTAACAAAAAGCCGAGGTTTACTGCTTTTGAAAATTTAAACTTCTTAGCTTGCTAAATTGTTTTGCAAAGAATTGTTTTTTCATTCTCATTTGTGGTTTAAAAAAAAAAAAAAAAAAAAAAAAGAACCCATCCATGGCTTCATGTACTCAGATCAACACATTTGGCCACAATGACCAAGGTGGTCCTGCTGTTATGTGTTTGCTGGTTCATTTCCTCAAATTTCTATTCTGCCTTAGAAGGATCATAATTCTGAATATCTGAATATTCTTGCTTTCTTTGCAGTACTCCGAAAGCGTGAATGACATGTACAGTACGGAGTGTCCTTTCTGAAGGGAGGAGCCTTTCTCTTGGAGAGGATCCTCCTCCATGAGCCTGGCCAAGGCCCGGGGTCTGTGTGAAGAGGACTAAGGATTAAGTAGGATGTCAACTGAGACAGAACTTCAAGTAGCTGTGAAAACCAGCGCCAAGAAAGACTCCAAGAAGAAAGGTAGGGTGACTTTGTGCCCTTTGTAGGCTGCTTTTCTGTATAGTGATAAAGTTGACTCTAGAATGATACAGCAACATAGCTATGCAACAGGTGTTACTGTTGTGGTGATATTGTATTCATATTTTGATGACTGTTTTTCTCCCAGTGAAAACAAAATCCCAAGTTGTTTTTGTAATGCACAAGGCCTCTGGGTATGTGTTCTAGCCATTTCTCTATCAAAGATCAAGCCCTTTTGTCTACAGTCATCAACTCTGTTCCCACTCTGGGCTTTCTGCCGGTTGTTTTTCTCTTTTTCATATTGCTGTGGTTCTTAAACTATGACCACAGCAGGTTCCAGATGGCTGATTAGGGTGTCCATCCCTAGGAAGTGACCGGCATCCACACACTACCCTGCTAACAAGTTCCCAGACAGTGCCTGTCTGGAGACCACACTGAGAACTACAGAGCCATCAACAGAAAGTCTGTTCTTGCTCATTGCCTTTCTTACACGGATCAGTGCCCATTGTGCAGGCTGGGTTTCCTGCAACCTCCTGCGAGAGCCTTTCCTCACTCCCTGTTGGAGTTGGCGGCTGGTTTGTTCTGCTTCAGTTGTGCTTTAGTACTGTCTCACTTTATCGAAAATGTCTTATGTTTTTGTGAGTCAATTTGAGTAGCAACTCATAGAGCTAGACCTCATGTGTACCCCAGGGCTCTCAGCACATGGAAAGTGCTCGAGAGGAGGAATACAGGTAACTGGTGATAAAAAATTAACATGTCCAGAGTTGTTTACAAAGATAATTCTATTACTGTGCATGTTTTGGGGGAGAATTGGTTCCATGACTTTATGAATATGCCTTTTGTTAAGTTAAGTAAGTGTGTCTTTTGATGGTTGGAAATGTACTCCTGCTGTGCTGTGTATGTGTGTGTATGGTCTATGTGTGTGTGGTGTATGTGTATATTCCTGTGTGCATGTGTGTGTGTGGTATGTGTTGTATGTGTGTATATGTGTATTGTATAGTTCCTCTTTCCAGTCTTCTCAGCTGCATGCAAGGGAGATAGATTCAAAGAGTCCTTTCAGGACTTTAAATCTCTATAGGTTTGCAAATAAGGATGTCCTTGACTTCTCT
The DNA here is from genome assembly GCA_004025045.1 of Sigmodon hispidus. NCBI lineage: Eukaryota > Metazoa > Chordata > Mammalia > Rodentia > Cricetidae > Sigmodon > Sigmodon hispidus. Next base: position 47,352 of record PVIH01001190.1, read on the forward strand.
GTGCCAGCAGTGATTTGTTGGAGACATCACTATGCCTACCTAATCATGTCTTGTGATGGCATTTGTCTGGTACCTGTGAAGCATAGGGCATAAATGGAATCCACACAGAGCTCCTGGGCTGTCAGAACTCCAGAATGAACTATAATTTTTGAGTTTGATTTTTATTTGAAACACAAATATTTGGAAGACAGTCTATTTTATTGCCTGAAACTTCATGTAAATCTTGTTTTTTATGCCTTTAAGTCTAAGAATAATGGACAAAAAGCAATGGGCAGGGGAATGGGTCTTGAGAGACTGATGTATTGGGAAAAGTTTGGGAAGTATGTTCTAGAATTCAAATGCTTTTGCAATAGAAAGTAACAAATTATATATTTGGCTTCAAAAGTAATCATTCCACTAAGCTTGTACTCTTGGATGTTTAATGCCTTCAAATTTTATCTTAAGAGAATTTATTCTCTCTATATTTTAAATGTACAGAATTCAAGGGCATTCTGAAGATGGAATTTTTAGATTTTTTTTTTTCAGAACACTAATATAAGGATTTGGACCTGGATGGGAATGTGAAGGTGACCTTGCTACAGCCTCCTCGTCTTTATCTACTAAGAATTTACATCAATAACATAAAATAAATTAGATGAGTGGCACCCATTGCTGAGAACTTGGAGTCTTGGCAGGCACCCTAAATTCTGACTATGCCACTTCTTACTTACCTGACCTTAGACAGTTTGGTTCACCTCCATGAGTGTCATTTTCATCTCTTATAAAATAAAGTATGACAGTATAAACTCAGTGGCTGACTATATAGGTTAATTTAAGGAAGGAAAATTAAATCCATAGCCTAGAACTTGACATACTGTCATTGTCTAACAGAAGTTGGCAGGCTACTCTTTATCACTTTCTGCCTTTGCTTTTCATCTTCATTTACTTTCTTCTCTGTCATCTTTCTATCATTTAACTTTACTTTTTATTTTCTTACCATACATCTTATATTAATCAGCTTGAGCTGTACTTACATAGATTGAATGGTTTACAGCACAAATGTGTTTTTTTTTTGTACTGACATATGTGCTGGAATATACATCTAAGAATCTCACAGTCTCGGTCCTCACGAAGGCTCTCTTCCTGGTTGTAGATGGCCACCTTCTCACTGTGTCACATGGAATGCAGAGCAGCATTCTCTGCTCTTCTCTTCCCTCCCCTGCCTCTCTCCTTTCTCTTCTGCTCTCCCTTCCCGCCCCCTCACTCTACCTTTCTCCTTTTCCTATCAAGAAAGGTCACACCTTTACTTCAGCCTGCACCTTTGTTCATCTAGCCATCCACTCACCCATCTAAAATACCATCACACTGGGGTTTAAAGCTTCATTATATGGATTTTTATGTGCATGACTATTTAGTTAATAACAGAGAATGCATCATTTTCTTCCTCCCTTCTTCTTTTCCTTCATCATCATAATTATCATCACCAAGGATTTTTTTTTTTATAGCAAGGAAGCTTTTAATAGATGTTACTGATTTGTCCCAGGGAATGATTTTATAATTACTTTTCTTGTGCAGTAGTGGTAAGCAATCTTTATTTTTTACATTGGTATAGACAAAAGTACCGTAAAGGCATATTAATGCATTAAAAATAAAAAATGAATTTGTAGCGACAATATTCATTTATTACTTTTAAGGATTTATTCTGTTAAAATGGTGCTGCTTCCTTGGTCAAAATAAATAACTTGTATGTGATACTTTATATATTAATCTTGAACACTCTAATGTTACATTCTTTACCTGCTTCTTGGATTTTTTAGAATCAGCATGTAATATGAAAGTAAAGTCCTCAAGTATTTACTTATTTTTCCTGTCGTATTGCTTTGGCTGAGTCTGTCAGTATATTATTTAACAAAAATAACTAGCATTTTTGGTTTTGGATTAATAAAAAATATTTAAAATTTAATTTAAGCATAACATTTAACTTTTACTGAAGGTTCATTAGTACTTTTATGTACTTTTTAAAGAAAGTTGGATTTTAATATGTTTTTATACTCGCTTCAATTATCATGTATATTTTCCTTTTATTGCTATAGAAATCACCAGTAGATTTTTCTGACCTTCAGTTCCTGAGTCAGCTTTACTTGGTCACACTGTAGTATTTTCCCTATCCCATGAAGTATGATTTCTTAATTAAAGATTAATTTTTTAATATAGCTTTTATTTTTTGTAATATTTTGTAGCTTGTCTTAACCAGTTATATCTTATCTATGAATGCTTTGTTCAGTTATTTAATTAAACGTTTTAAGAGTTATATGCACTTATGCATCTCACAAAGCCAAAATTAAGTACTATTAACATTCTAAAGGATTTCATTTTGTATTGAGGCACTTGGGTAATTCATGACTGATAATTATGCTAGTTATACAATTTCATATCTTGATTTGTTATCTACCATTAATTTCCAAAATTATTACACAATTTTACAAAATAAAAGAGGTTTTTTTTTTCCTTTGTTTGTTTGTTTGGTTGTTTTGTTTTGGTTTTTTGTCCCCAAGGCAAGATTTAGATGGATCCTAGGAAAGATACCTGGAAATTAACCTTGTATCCTGTAAACTAAGAGGCCATGCCTGATTATTACCAGCCTGTTGCCCTGTTTCTTTAACTTAGACTATGAAAGCAATCCAGGCAGTTTCAAACACAAATACAGGGCATATTTCTTCAACAAATGAGTTTCTAGACATAGCAAGAATATTCAGCATCCAAATGAGATATAGAAATAGGTAGAAATAATGTTGTTTTCTTTATTTCATTGCTATTAGATTGTGTCACAAAACATATAACTTGTCAAACAGTGCCCATCCCAGGAATGGAATTTTATGAAGGGCCCGAGGAAGAAAACTTGTATTTTCAAGTATACCAGGCTTTTTTAGGTCACCAACCAGCTCCCAAATCAGACTCAGACATTTATTACTTATCAGTGCTTAGTATAGCTTAGGCTTGTTTCTGACTAGCTCATTTAACTTAAACTAACCCTTTTCTCTTTAGCTATTTTTTGCCTCAGGGCTTTGTACTTTTCTTTTTGTATATCTTACATTCATTGCTCTGGTGTTTGTCTGTCTGGTGGTTGTCTGGACTCAGGCATCCCCCTCATTTTTTCATTCATCTCTAGAGGCTCAATTCCTCCTTCTATTTATTCTCTCTGCCTGCCAGCCCTACCTGTCCCTCTCTTGCCTAGCTATTGGCTGTTTAGCTTTTTATTAGACCAATCAAGTACCTTAGGCAGGCACAGTGAAACAGATACAACACATTTTTGCATAATTAAACATGTCCTAATGTAGTTAGACAAATACAGCATAAACAAATGTAACACACCTATACACAGTCTAAGTAATACTCCACAGCAGAAATAAATGTTATTTCACAACATTCAGAATCTTTACCTGACATCAGAAGGAGAGTCAATTGATTCAATTCCTGCTATTTGCATCCACAGTATTGGGGTGCCCAGTGGAAGGCTATTGTGGAAGGGAGTCCTGCATCTAGAAGCAAGTGTTTCTGGGGTTAAGACCTGGGTTTCAGGACCATCTAGTACCTGAGCATATTCAGAGAAGCACCAGCTTGGGTTCTGGAAAGAACTTGTGTGTTTTATTCTGACTCCTGTCTTTAACTGAAGGGAAACAGAGAGGATGATGGAGCTTCCCCAAAGCTGATTTTACTTACCTTAAAAAGGCTCATGTGTATACTGTTAGATGAGAGTGGTAGATATTTGAGAGTTGTTGTGATTCTGGCCTGGCAATAATAACTTTTTTCTCTTTGTCTTTCTGAGGTCATAATTCATCATTGTTTCCTTTTTAAGAATCATCTGAAAATTAAGCATCCTGTTCTTGTATTGATTTTAGAGGTATATTCCAGGGCTAGCAGCTAACAACAATGATGAAGACCCGACTTATATCCAGTAGGATCTTAAGCCTAAGGTCTTCAGAGGATCCAGGTGGCAGAGGTCTCCACAGGAGTCTCATCAAAATAGATTATAATCCTGGCCAGTTAATATTGAGGGGTGATTTGGGTAAGGGTATGGTTAGGATCCTTACTAGATGAATACACTTAGGAAATAGCCTGCTAGTATGGGCTGAGCACCTCCTGGTTTCTATAATGACATCATATTCCTTAGCCTGTTAGAACTTCATGACACAGAAGGAAATATTTTTAAAAGAGTATTTGAAGACTTTCATCTGTTGTTACTTTATCTACTGCTCCTGGTCTAGCCTGTGGCCCACTGAGACACTGGATCTGTGCTCACATTCAGGCTACTACTTTGACGTAGAAGCCTTCAGTTTCCCAAGCTACCAAAAGGCTGTAGAAACTGTACCTCCTTGCTCAAGTTTTAAACATCTGAAGGCATTATGTCATCCTGCTCTTCACAGATGTTTACCAAGCCATAGCCAAGAGCATAGCCTCTTCTTGATGCCTTGGGAAGAGAAAAATGTCCCAGGAAGAGATGATGTCTTTCATCACTTCATGCTGTAGCACAGGATTCTAGCTGAGGAGGCATTCTGACTTCTATAGTCTTTGTCTTTCGCTGAAGAGATAGATTTATTTTATTTTTTTTTACATTCCTACTGTTGTTCACTTTCAGTTTATTACTGTTCATAAGATTAAAACCAAATACTTTTATTTCAAGTTGAATTTCAGTAATATACCATAGATAGAACACAAAAAGTTTACTGTATGCTTGAGGCCAATCTTTCATGCTACCCAGAGCTGTGGAGTAAAACCCTGTCTCAAAATAAAAATAAACATAAGTGGAACAGTGCCTTAAGTGTCTATGTATATCTATATGTGATTAAATTCTCCAGAAGTTGAGACTCATTAAATGGTATGAAGTATTAATGGGAGGGTCAGGCAAAGTCTGGCTCTCACAGATGGGATCTTGAGAGAAGTCGCTGCCTGCAGTCATTCAGTGGGTCAGGTAAGTTGTGATAGTTATTGTTAATTGCCAACTTGACAGACTCCAGAGTGATCTGGGAATGAGCATCATTAGTTGAAGAGGGAATCTACCCACTATGGGTAACTCCATTTCCTAAGTAGGGGATCTTAGACTATATAAGAATAAAGAATGTGAGTTGAGCTCTAGCGTGCATGTATTCATTGCTATCTTCTGACTGTAGATACAGTATTATGAGCTTCTTTGACCTTCTGTTGCTTTGACTTCGCACTTTGATGAAGTATACCTTGATTTGTCAGCTAAAACAATCCCTTGGTTCCTTAAGTTGCTTTTATCAGAGTGCTTTACCATAGCAATAAAAAGGACTCACACATGAGCCAAGAACTTCAAAATGGCTGAAGCATCTTCTACTCAACAGAATCCAAACAACTTGTAGTTTTAACATTAGCCTCCAATGGTGCCTCTTTGCCTGTGTTTTCCTCCCCTTACTTGGAGTGAAGACTTCTAGGAGTAGTTGGTGCTCTTCTTACATGAAAGCCATTTCAGACAAGCTCTCCCCAATGAGCCAAACTCTTAGGTCACCCCATTGAGTATATAAGGGTACCACATAAATCAGAAGACTCATTTCAGGTTATGTGAAATGTTGCAGTTATGACAATGTACACATTCTGTAGGGTTTTCCTGTGGCTCAGTGATAGGAGAGGAGGGATGTGAAATAATGTCGGGGCTTTACCCCATAGCGGGCAGTGTCATGGACACTGGGACTCAGGTAAATCTATGGCCTGTCTTGGCAGGCTTTTGTTTTCTTTTATCATAGTGAACTAATTGGTTTTTTTTTTATTGGTTTTGAGATTTGCAAGCTTTAAATGCCTCAAGTCAAGGAAGGACTTTGTTATAAGATGACATAAATCTTCCTGAGGTTTCCCAGTAAAGCTCCTGGTGGCTCACAATCATTTATGATGACATCTGGTACCCTCTTCTGTATACTGTATACATAATAAAGAAATAAATAGATAAATAGATAGATAGATAATTAAACAAATAAATACATCTTTAAAAAATAAATAAATAAAATAAAATAAAATTGAAACCTTCCTTTTTGATTAGACAGAAAAGGGGAAGTAATGTGGGATGTCTTTCTGTATGCAGTGACTTCTCATTGGATAATAAAGAAACTGTTTGGGCCTATGGCAAGGCATCTTAGAAGCAGGCAGGAAATCCAAGCATAGATAAAGGAAAGAAGGGCAGAGTCAGGAGAGACACCAACAGATGCAGAGAAAAGAAGACCAGAATGCTGCTCTGAGAAAAGGTACCAGGCCACACGGCTAAACAAGACAAGAATAATGGGTTGAGCTAAGATGTAAGAGCTAGCTAGGAATATGCTTGAGCTATAGATCAAACAGCATGTAATTAATATATGACTTTGTGTGATTATTTGGGACCAAGCAGCTGAGGGCAGTTTATTTGGAACAGCTGGTCCAGATTGGGGGCTAGGCTGGGCCAGAAACTTCATACTACAGCTACCCACAGTCACACTCTAATATGCAGTAACCATTGCACTGGGCCATTATCCTTACCCTTTGGAGTCTCTTAGCATCCTCAGTTAATATCACTATTATCAGTCTATGTGACAAGTTGCATGTCTTTCTAAGCCATTAATTCTTTATCTCCTAACTGTCCCATTCCTAAAGGTACTTGAAGCTAGTTTTTTATCTGTCATCTGGAATGTTCTGTAGCCTTCTAAGAAGTCCTGAGATTTCCTGTACTAGGCATCTCCAACCTTGTGTTGATTTGATCAGGAGATTCAATCAGGTTACACAGTCTGCTTAAAACCTGCAGTGGGAGGCTCCTGATGCCACAGCTTATCTTAACCTCTAAGAAGCTCCGTGTCCTCGCTCTTCCTTATCTTTCCAAACACATCTCCTTCCACTCTTCATAATTGTAGTCCATAGAGTGGCTTCAGCAACTGAATCTTAGTTTACTCACTCTGCTGTGTTGTTTTTGCTTTGAAGGATTTGCACTTGCATTTTCTGCACTGAGGAACAAATTCTTTATTTTTTTCAGAGCTAACTTTATGCATCTACTTTCAAGTTAGATGTTATTTTCCCCTGGAAATATTCAGAGATCCATTACTTTTCTCCTATACCACCCTGAGACTCTCAAAGTACCCCTTGATAGTAATCATAATATGTTATTTTAAGGTATATTTTTTCTTCTCTTTTTACTCACAAGACTCAGAGTTCTGTGGGAGTAGGGATTGGTTAGCTTCAGGTAATAGGGATGCAACAGCTTTTATGGCATCTATAAGTGAATGAAGGAATGAATTCAGAGTCATAGGGCTCATGTGCTAGCCAGGTTTGGATAGGTTCCACAGCACCCAGACCCATTTAGACCATCACGTTGGTCACAATTCTCTGGTCATCTTTTTGACTACTTATGGGTTCCTCACACAGCACTTGGCATGTGGCACAGTCTCAGTAAATGCTTGGTGAGAAAGTTTTCATAACGTATGCAGGGGAAAGATTTGCATAAAGAGAAAGAAAAATAAAGCAAAAGAAATACAAACATCTCTCATAAGAACTTTGCCCCCTGAAGTTCTTGTTATGTGACATTCAAAATTCTTGCTATTCCAGAGCTGCTTCTCCTGTCCAGATGTGTGTCCAATCATGTCTGACGCTATAATTTAGCATGATGTGGGCCATATTGGTTATAAGAGCTATACGATTTGCTGTATTAGTTCATCCCACTGCTTCATTAAGCTCAGTGTGCTGCCTCTGGCAGTGGCTGGGCCTGAATTTTGATGATTGGGAGAACAAAGGCCTTCACATTAGCCCTTTAAGTTCTCCCGAGTACTGAGTCAGGTTAAGTGTATGTGTCTTCTCCAAGCTAGAGAGAGAGTCTGTGTCTTCACACTAATCAACAAATGGCCCAGAGCATGGGGTTTTGTTATTTCTTTGAGTTTAATGAGCAGATGTGTCCAGGTGTGCTGGGATTTCAGAAATCTTTTCTTCAGCCACACATCTTGTAGCATGGTCAGAGGACACCGGCTGCAATCCTAAGTGTGTCTATCTAGCTTGTCAGGAGAGTGCCATGTAGGTCAATGGTGGTGGTGGCAGTGGGGAGGTCAGTGAGAGGGAACTGATGCCTGCTAGTCATGTGACTATGTTTTCTCTGCTCTCACTTGAGATCCCCATTTTATGAGAGGCAGCCTAACTTCAGTGAAGAACCTCTTACCTGAGCTCATGCAACTTGCAAATAAATAGAGCTACATATACCTCAGTCTAATAGACCTCAGGGTCTGTCCATGTGCTAACATGGGACTGAATGTTCTGTCCTCTTTCCAAACCCCAAGTCCTTACCAAAACCAAGTGCAAGGCTTCACATGATTGACAAGGGCAACCTTTCCATGGTATGGAGGTCACGTCCACTTTATTTTACAGATATGAAAAGATAAAAAGTAGATAAACTCAAAGGATTTTGGCTACATAAGTTGAAATGTACTATGTTAAGAGAAGTCATTATTTCTAGAATTTAATTTCAAAGAAGTACTTTAAAAACTGTAGATCAGGAAATTATGCAAGTTCTCCAAATTTGTGAATATAATCAGCCAAGCTAATCTCCCAATGGATATCCATCCCTACTCCAAAAGTCTGAATGAAGATATTAGTTATGAGTGTAGCTAATGCATGTCAGTGGTTATAGACATCAGGCAGTTCACTAAAACCATAGATGTACATGTTGCTCCAAATACTCCTTCTGGGGAACTGGGTTTATTTTTTATTGTCAACAGTCTCTTGACTACAGTGGAAGTCAGAAAGGAAGAAATAGCCTGCTCAGGAAGTCAGAGCCCAGTGTGCGAACCACCCAGCACTGCTGCCTCCTTCATCTACACAGCCCTATTACATGGACATTGATAGCATCTCTTCCATTTTGACATACCCAGCTGCCTTCCTCTCCTTGAACATGCATAAGCTTGTGCCATCTTTCGTCTCAACCTGGAGTTCTCTTGTTTCTTTTCTGCCCATCTTTGCCTACCTGATCTTTTGACACAGACCTCATTTGGCATGAAGCTCTTCAGTGTGTTTCTTCACTGATGGCAGGAAGCCTTTCTTGCCCTGTGACTCTCAGGATTCCTTCTTTATTTGAGATCACACCTACACATCTTTCTGTTCTGCTAGATTACGTATTAAGACAACATTTGATGGCCTGTACTTTATCTTCTGAGTGATTATATCTCCTTAATGCTAGGAGAAAGAGAGTCAAAGTTATCACAGGAAGAAAGGGGATTAACAACGTGACTATTAAATATCTGGCAGAGAATATAATAACTAAATTTTTATCTTCACAAGGAGAGCTGGAGAGATGACTCAGTGGGTAAGCATACTTTCTCTTCTTTTAGAAAAATCTAGATTTTTTTTTCCAAGCAAATAAATGGTGGCTCACAAAGGCAACTCCAGTTCTAGGGGATTCATTGCCGCCTTCTGTTCTCCACAGGCACCAGGCATGCATGTGGCACATATAAAATAAAAACCTAAAAGGAAATCTTACCTTTTTAAAAAGCTTTAAAATGGACTTGTGGGTTTCATAACATTATTTTCCAGATGAGGAAGCATATGCTCTAAGATGAGGATGTGTTCAAGGTGACCCATCATACATCTAAAATACATCTTAAAGTTATGTCTGAAGGGGTCAATGCATAGTATTTATACACTGTACCATTTAGAAGTCAGTCAGCTCCCAGCAGTGATTACTGAATAAAGCCTCCATGAAAGCTTAGGCCGACTCACTGTTGCAAAGCAGGAACTCTAGACTTCGTTTGCCCTTATAAAGAACCTGTTTGTCATTATAGATTTCTTTCCTCCAATTTGGGAGTATCATCATTTGAGTCTTTTACTTCCCTTGGTTGGTTATACTGCTCTAGGGAAAACTTGCATACTAATTGTTAAATCAGAGGCAAGAAAAGCAATGCAGGAACTCACATTGGAAGGCGCCTAGCAGATGATGAATAGCAGACCTGAATCTTATCATGTATTTCAGGATGATGTACGGTGCTGTTGAAAACTGCCTTTGACAAATGTGCATGGGAAGGAAAATTATCTCCAGCAATGAAAAATGTTCTTATTATGTGATCCTAAAAAGGATCAGGACCTCTATCATTGGGAAGATGATCATCCCTATATCCCTTATTAACAGCAGCACAGAATGTGTGTTAAATACATTAGGCATTGTACTGAGGTGGTGCTGGATAACATGAGTGTTGAAATGGACTTAGAAAAGGCAGCTTGATGCGTGATAGATAGCATACAACTCACTAAGGTCTCCTTAGTCCTTGCTTCATGAGGAAATGTGAGATTTGTTCTGCTATTTCAGTTGGTATCTGATGGCTTTTAGTAAGGTCAGTGCTGGCCTTAACTAGTCAAAGATACTGATATAGCTTGGTAAGAAAGAAAACTATTTGCAGGGAGAAGACAAATGTGCAAGTCATTTTGAGTGTTTTTTTATTTTTCACAATTTGTATTTCTATGTTGAGCCTGTAAAAGTCATAGAGATTCAGCAACCCTGCCCTACATCTAGAAGCCAGAAGTTGTGATTTGAACCTGAGCAACTGACATTCGCCACATACTTTGTTGACCAGAGTGTCTTTGAGTGAAAAACCTCCTGGGATTGAGAATAACAGATTATAGAGCTGAGGAGTGTATGCAGAGGGTGGAAGCAGCCCTAATTCAGCTGTTTACACAGAGCAGGGCTGTCCAACATTTTGAAATTGTGATATAACATTGCCATCCATTCATAGTTGTCCCAGAACACGTGCATCCTACAAGCATCAGGTTGGATATGTCTGGAAGAGGCCATCCAGAAAGATCAGTTGATGTAAGAATTGTAAAACATTAACTCTGTAAACTCAAGAGCATCAGATCTCTAACTCCTTTATTCTATTTCTCTCTCTCTCTCTCTCTCTCTCTCTCTCTCTCTCTCTCTCTCTCTCTCTCTCTCTCTCTTCCGCCCCCCCTTTAGTTCTCTTCTATTTTTTTGCCTGCTTCCCATACCCATTGTTGTTATTGTTTAAAGCCACAGAAGACTGTGAACAGATTCTGGACTCAGGAATCTTAAAAATGGGCCATGAGAAATGGAAAACAGTGAGGCGGTTGTAGTTGCTCACTGTTAGCTGAAATCACATAGCAGAAGGAATCAATAATCCAAGGGCTTCCCAGGGGTTAGGAGATTTAAGTAAATGTCTGTCGTAGGGGTTCAGATTGCTGTTGTGCAATGCTTTGTGAAAGGCTCGCCATTCCACAGACATTGTCTACCCATTGCTCTTTCAGCCTATATGTGGCTACGTGTAAAGACCACCCTTTCCCCAGAGACAGAAAGAGCAGCAGATCAGCCATCTCCTCGAAAAGTAATTATTCTTCTTCCTTCAGCATAACAGTGCCTCAAAGTTAGTATGTTTTATACATTTAGTATTGTGCACAGGTCCTGGTACACAGTATGCATTCATTATGTATTTGTTGAACAGTACACTAGCCTTTATTATATAGGCAATGCTTTGGCCTTTGGCTTATATTTTTCTAGAATCAGTCATTCCTGTTCCATTACTTTTTCTTTGATGTTTTGAAATAATGATTCCTGTGGCTTCCTCTCCTGTTCTCAAAGTTATAGTTTACAAAGAGATTTTGTATGATTTGTCAATGCAGATCAATTTTCATGGCTGCCTCAAGTTCTGGGGAATGTCTGGAGCCCCAATATGTCCTTCATTGAGCAGTGTTAGCACTCAGATATATTTTCTTGTGAGGCTTTTTTCCTCAGACTATGTATATGTATATGTGCACAGATCAATGCAAACATGTGTAAATCACATTCTGCTGTGTATTATTTTTCACCATACCTCCTCATGGCAGCTCTTCCCCTACAATGAAAAAAAATAGAGGTGGTTATTATTTTTAGAAGTGATGATATAATTTTCTTTTATATTTTCTCACAAAATGTTCATTCTTACTTTTGTATCAATAATGTTGCCAGTTTTCCCTGGTCCATATTATTTAACAAACATTCCTCAAGGTATGTGGTATGCAGAACTGTTTTTATTAGTTGACAGTTTATGTCTCTTTGTATCCTTCAGTGACAAGTGTGTGTTGTGGCTGGGAGGATATACCTGATTTTCCTTCAGGAAGAAGAAAGCAGCTTGGGCTGGGTGCCCCTTAGCTGGACTCTATCAGAGTGCTGGCATTAAGATTCCCCAGTGGACGCCTGTGAGATTGAGTACTTTCTGCAGTTCAAATCCTCTCACCCTAGCTTATCAACTTTAATGTGTTGTCTTGGTGCCTTGATTTTTTGGTTCATCTATTTTAATGTGATGAAATGTAAAAATTGAGCTGACTTTTGTTTCCTTACAATGTCTTTAGGGGGTTTTAGCTGATAACCCATTCTTCGCCTCTCAGGGATTCGAATTTTAAACACCCCAAAATACATTTTCCTGATATCTGTCATCAAGTGATTAGTGCAACTATTTAGTTCTGCCCTTCTTTCCTATTCTTAGTAGATTTATTTTCTCTTCTTAGAATTCTACTCTCACCCTCTCTGTCTGGGAGACTGGAGATGTCATTTAAACATTGCTTATTAGGATTCCATTATTTGCCTCATATACAGTCAGCTAAATCAAAAAGTCAGACAGTGTTTTTAAATTGCAAATTTAAATGACAATTTAAAGTCCAGGTCTACTGGAAATTTTCTGTCCTTGTATCCATCAGTGCCTATGGGTGTATAGTTTTATATTCTCTATCCCTCCCTCGCTCCCTCCTTTGACCCTTTTTCTCTGCGTGCATATTACCCCAGAAATATCAGAACTGACTTAACTGAAATACAGGGTAGATCTCAGTTGGAAGGAAGTACAGACACACCCCCATCCCAGCCCTTCCTCAATTGTTGGTCCCTCTTCCCCTCCCTCCTCCACCTTACTTATGGTCTAAGAAGAAACTTGCATTTGCCACTCTATTTAAAAGTGTTTTAAAGCTGTGGTTTAGATTCATAAGACCTAAATGCCCAGCAAGTGCCAAGAAAGTCCCAGCTTCCAGTAGCTTGATTAGTCTTCATAAAAATACAATGTGGCACTGATACCATGTTTGATATTTATTGAATGTTTATTATGCACCGGACTCCTTAACTCAGGTAGCATAATCATTTTGTTTTGTTTTTTTTTTTAATAAAAGGGACTAAAATTAATGGTGGTGACAGTGAATTACTGGGAACTGAAGGTCAAGCAGAGTAGAGCTTTTGCTTTTGACTTAAACCACCGTTACCGCAGCAGCATGTTTTCATTTGCAGGAAGAGGATTTGGGGTCTATGTGGTTTCTCTGTTTCATAAAAATGACAAGTTGAAAAGTCTTCTCACTATGCCTTGCTGAGTTTTAATTTTTAGCAGATTGGGTTAGAAGAGGCAGCTCTAAACCTTGAAATGATCTTCATTTATCGGTCCATTTTCTCTGGGATCAGAGTAGATTGGCAAAGCATTATTATGATCTTCCATTTCAGAGCTGAAGGATTATCCATCTCGATGGGTGAAATCATCTCTGAAATCCTTCTGAAGCTGGTTGCAGAGGTTGGTCCATGTCAGAAAAAAAATGCCTGTGGTACCAGGAATTTTAGAAAAGAAAATGAATAGGATAACTTTGCATCTTGAAGACCCACATTTAAAGTGTGATCCCACTGCATCTTTGCATCCATTGTACCAGACTTCTCTACCTATAGCTCAAGCTAGAGTCTCCTTTCTGTTTAGTTTCTAGTCAACAGCCTCCAATGTCAAAGGCATAAGGGGAAGCCAAGCCTGGGGAGATTCCATTTAGACATAGGAAGTAAGGACATCGGGAGCTAAGCAGCCTTGCTCAGGCTGATGGGAAAGAGAGGAGAGTGAGTCATGAGAACACAATGCAGGTTTGCTCTGGGTGGAGGAGAGCAAAGGATGTGTGGAGGGTGATAAGTTGGAGGATGCATCTGAGATCCTTCAGTGTGGTGCTAAGGAAGTTCAGCAACATTGTTGGTGAGTCTTTGAACCAAAATCACTTATTAGTGTAGTAATCACCTCCTAGGAAAGGGCCTGACCATCCTACATTGCTCCATCAGTGGCCAGGAGGAGTCTTGGGAAATGCAGTGCTGGAGCAGTTGTGGAAGTGGATATCTAGGGGCAGCTGTTTTGACATTTAGCTGGTTCTTTCTTTGTTGTAGGATAACTATACGAAGCATGCTTGTGGGCCACATTGCAACAAAAAGATTCATGCTCTATGCAACAAAAGGATTCATGCTCTACCAGATACTAGGAATTGCTATGAGACACCTGCTAACTTCTCCACCTTCTTCCTGTCACAGACATATTAACTGTATAGATTGCTTTCCACAAGTCACCTGTGCCTCAGAGGCAAAGGTGGGCAAATAGGTGTCAGATATGGTCCTCATGGAAATTGGATTACTAACTTTGCTGGCAAGTTTGTTCAGGAATTTCTGGAACATTTTAAGTAGTGTGACTCTGAAGAATACTGGATCCTCTACATCTCTTTTTGCTAACATGTGAAGTGAATGTAATAATAAGATCTTCCTCTCAAAGATGGTGGAGGACCAAGGGCATCATCTACATATATGCCTTCACATGGGATGAAGAAAGATGAAGCCCATACAGAGTCACTGATCTGGGACCACAATTTCTGTAAGGGTTTCGTGTGCAAGCCAGTGTGTGCACACTGTCATTTTCTGACTCTTGCTAGGGTGGGACTTGCAGAGATGCCATATGTACCTCCTCTGATGCCTGGGATGTTTCAGCTTTGCTATCTAGGACACTGTGCTGCTCAGGCTGCTGCAGGTTGGCCTTCCTCCGGAGCCACACGTATGCGTGCTTGATATAGAACTCATCATCCGGGGCTGGAGAGATGACTCAGAGGTTAAGAGCACTGACTGTTCTTCCAGAGGACCTGAGTTCAATTCCCAGCAAAACCACATGGTGGCTCACAACCATCTATGACAAGGTCTGGCACCCTCTTCTGTAAAACTGTATGCATAATAAATAAAATCTTAAAAAAAAAAAAAAAGAACTCATCATCCATGAGGGAAGTGATTGGCAAGTCTTCCCCTCCACTTGCTGGGCCTGGAGCTCTTCTGGGGAAAGAAAGGCATTTTCCTCTCTCTCCAGCATCCTCCACAGAGCTACAGCACCCAGGTCTTCTCAGTCTCTGCTTTGACTTCTTCCTCCTGTGCATTCAGGCTTGCCTTTGTCCCTGTGCTCACAGCCAGCTGCAATGTTTAGTCTATTGCAGCTTCCACTCAAGACTAATCTGAAGATCTCCACTCTAGATTCAGTAAAGACAGTATCTGTAAATTGTGTCCTGTCTCTACCAATGACCTCCTCTGGTCCACTTAAGAGTCAGGTTTGTAAAGTGTGACAGTAGTTACTTTTGACCACTCTGGGTGACTTGGGAGGAGAAGTATGCAAAGTAGGTGTACAAAAGCTGTATAGACACAACACACTAAAAGAATCCAGGCTAGAAGCCATTTCTGCCACGAAACCTTCCTAGAGTAGCCAAACAGTATGAGGTTCCTGGTCTACCTAGATTCTTGAAAATAATTAAAAATGAAGCAGAGCAGGATGGAGGTGAGGGGAGAGAGAATTCTGCTCTAAGCACCGCTGTGACTCCAAAGGAAGGCCATTTAAAGGCTGGGTGGGGCAGCACAGTGGTCTGAGTATCAGTGAGAAACAATGGATAGGTAAGCTGAAGCTTGGTGGGAGAAGCAGTTGACTGACCACCTTTATGCCTGATGCTCTTGGCTGTGTGTGCTGTGTTCATTCTTATATCTGCCTCTCTCCAGATCTGACTCTGCCTGTACAATTCCAAAGCCGCCACTGAGTGGGTACCCAGTAAACGTTTACAGAACAGAGTGCCATCCAATGGAATAATAGTTCCCTGGGCATTGAAAAGCACTTCCTGGTAGCAATAGGAAGCAATCATCGTGCCAAAAAGCAATTGTTTTCTCTCCCTCCAAGTGTGGGCAGAAGTGAACTTCCACGGTGGCTTTCATGTACACTCGTGTGATACATCTTTGATCCCAAACTCCTTTACGCTTAAGCTTCAGGAGCTGCAGCAGCTACCCACTTAATAGCTGTCCAGTGCCCAATATGTTAATGCAAATTAGCCTAGAAACGATGAAAACTTTGGGGACTTAATGAGCTGAGCTGGCACCTGTTTACTCAGCACTTGGACAGCATCTTTAGAGCTGCTTAAGCTAAGGGGGTGGTATCAGCCTCACTCTTTCAGGGGAATGGTTAGCTGAGGCATGTCACGTTACCTTCCACAGACTTAAACTTAGTTCCCTCAGGCAGCTGACCTGAAAATACCAGGATGAAGGACTTTGAAAGTTCCATATAGGCTGATGCACTCCTGTATCCCATACCATCCACCCTGCCTCAGACCCTGCATATCCAGAAATTGCTCTGAGTGGCAGAGAAAGCATAGGTATGTCATTCCAATGGGCTGAGTGTGAATTCTCATCCTTGCATGGAGTAGCCCAATGCTGGGGCCAGACAAGCTGTCTGGTGCTCATGGCAGCTCAGTGTTCTGTAAAGCCTCATATAGGAATGACAGTGAGGATATAGGTATGCTCTCTAAAGGCAGGGTCTGGCACATTGTAGATACCCAGTCAGTATCTGATGGATGAGGGAGTGAACAAATGATGAACAGCCTCCAGATTGCTAGTAGGAGAGGACCCAGCCTTTAGGTATGTTTTTGTATTTCTGAACAGGGTAAGTAAATATGGATGATTTTCTTTATCTCTCTGACTCTGGTCCTTCCTTGTATGGTTTTTAGCTTAGGTATGATGCATGTAGTTCAGGGCAGGTATAAGTACGTAGCAGACATATTCAAACAACTTATATTAATAACCAAAAAATAAGTTGTTTGATACATCTCAATCTTCTTATTGATAAAATGGAACCCCTTTGTCCACATACAAGGAAGGTCCTTACTCAGAGCATGTAAGCATCTGGCTCAGGGCTCAGGAAGAAGGAAATGATGTTAGCACTACTGGAAGACCTTGTAAGGCCCAGGCTGTGGCCTCCCACCAACTAGAGATTGAGTGCAGAAAAAGGGGCGGTGAGAGGCTCTCTTAGGCAGACACAATGTCTCAGCTTTCATTTGCCATTCTCCCTGAGAAGATTTCAAGTTTTCAGAGAGACCTAGGGCTGCATTATCTGACTTTTACACAGCAGGCAATTCTTTTCAGATCATCACAACCTAACACCAAGTCCGCCTTACCAAAATAAATAAATGAGTAAATAAATAAATAAATAAACAAACAAATAAACAAATAAAAACCTTAATTCTTTGATCTTGTCTAGGTCACAAGAAATGATAGTCAGCAGCATGTCGCCATAGGTGATTTACAGAGAATTACCAGGCAATAAATATCCCCTTACAGCAGTTCCTCTCAACACAGATCCTCTGCTTCTTACCCTGATCTCCTCCTGGTCTACAGAACATAGCCTGCTCAGGTTGTAAAGACCTAAGAGGAAAGAGAACATTCCAGAAGGAGCAAAGGCAGGGGTCAAGTTCTGTACTGTGAAACAGAAGAAAGCCTGTTCATGTTCTCAGCGTCAGGAGAGCACTGCCCTCTGGCACACCTTTGTAGGACCTCTCAAAGAACAGAGCACCCCAACAGATGTGGCCTGATTCTCCTGTCAGTGCTGTGAGGAAACCAAACAGGAGATGACAGCGCCATTGCCCTTGCACTGCAGATAACTGTTTCCAGGAAGCAGTGGGAGGAATCATGCCTTCAACGCCTTTTCTGATAGGCTGGCCTCCTCCTGGCAGCAAGGGCTGGCTAAGAAGTGGACTAGAGGGGGCCATTTGTCTTTGCCCTCAGATTCTTTGTTCCCTGATGAAGACAGGGAGGACCAGGGAATGAATGTCCATAGAAAATACTTCTTTATGCTCTTCTGAGGACACACCTGGGATTCTCTCCTCAGATGGGAGATCATGGTAGAAGATTTAAGGCAAAAGGAGAACCTCACTCCCTCACCTCACTCTGGTAACCACTGAATCTCCCCTCTCAGGCTTCCCTGACAGAGAGCTCCATTCCAGCCCTGTCCCAAACCCATCTCTTGGCTTAGCCCTGGTGGGCACCCACTTCTTTTGTTGGTCTAATCCCCTGCCTAGTAGCAACTTCCTGCTAGCACCAAATCTTGGCTCAATCCCTCATTCCCTGGCTTTCAGCTTCTTCAACACCATTGTGACAGTTCCCTGCATTAAAATCCCTCTTTGAATAACCGGCCAGCTTTCATTTTGCCTGACTGAGTCTTGCTGGATGGATCCTCTGTGTTTGAAATCTAGCCCCACCGTGTCCGAGAGCCAGAACTCTGGAGAAGTTCCCATCCCACAGAGCCCTTTATCTCTCCCACCCCTGTCTGGATTTGGAATTGGATTCTAGGTGTGTGGGCTCCAGCAGGGGGCTTGGTGCACAGTAGTAGGTACAGGAGTGAAGGCTCCTGTTTTATTACATCCAGAAAGTCATTTACTTCTTGAGGAAGAAACCCGATCTTTTTATTTTTTGACTCCTAGATAGATGCTGCCACTTAATGAGTAAACATCAACTATTTCTTGACAGAATAGTTTCACTAAGTTGGAAGACTCTAGCAACTTCATCCCAGTGCTCCTCAAAGGAGGGTTGCATGGATTTTCTGGTCCGGTTCTACTAATACTTTCACAATGGGCATGCCTGTGAAATGTTAATTGCCATGACTTTAACGAGTAAGAAGTGTCACCACGGCCCCTGCGATGGCATCTTGTATGCCTGCCACTTCCTTCTCTTTCTCAGTTGCTGGGGCAGGTGTTGCTGTTGTCTGTTGTTTGGTCTTTGCTTTCTTCCCCATTGTCTTTCCTTCTTACCCGGAGTGGCTGCCCAAAGCTGAATCCATGGCCATGTCACTGATCATGGCCCGCTCTGGGTGAACACAGATGGCTTCCTCTACCATGGTTCCTGGAGCCAGATGCTCTTGCTCAGGGGCAGGAATCACAAGGTTTCATTAGTCACACTTGCAAAAAGTACAAACCCTCTGGTGGGCTTGTTGAACATGGAGAAATCCCGGTGTGTAAATATTTATGGATTAGGAATCAAATATTAAATATTTACTTCAGCTTTGTGGAATTATAAATGATTTAATAAACCCTTTTGGGAGTTGGAATGGAGGTAGTTAAAATCCACTCTTATGTTTAATTGTTTCCCAACCCCCGCTCTCTACCATGCAGCAGTGTGGGGAGCTTGGGATGCTGGTGGAAAAAGCAGCATTTGGAATTTCAGTTTGGATCTGATTCATTTTTTCTAATGTTCCCTCTTGGTTATATGACTCATGCCCCCGAGTAGGGCTCTAACAGTTCATCCCCCGTAGTTATCACCAGCACTGTGTTTCATGGTCACCTGAAGCTTCTATACAAAACCCACATAGGTATGTGCCATAAGCTGGGATACACACAGGGTGCTAGGCAGTCTCCCCTGGGAGAAGTTAGAACATCACAGAACATCCAAGGCTGAAGGAAAAAGAAGGATTCAGATCTAAGTCTCATGTCTGATACTGAGTGACTAGATATTGTAGTAAATTGCCTCCTCACTCAGTATTCATTTCCTAAGGCTGCTGTAACAGATGGTCATAGGCTTGCTCCCTCAGAGATCTGGAGACTTCAAGGTCTTGGCGAGGGTGCTTTCTGGGTGACAGCTCAGGGGAAGATCTGTCCTTGTCTTCCTCAGTCTGTGGTGACTACTGCCACTCCTTGGCAATTGACTGTCTTTTAGGTACTCTTCCCATGTGTCTCTTAGGGGACACTCACCATTGGATTTCAGGTCTACTGAATAGTAAAGAATGATCTGAGGTCCTTTATTTAGTACAGTGTTTTGAAATGTGGATCTTCAGTGTTCTTCTAGGGTCATTATTTAACCCATTATACTCTCTAAAGAGCTAATAATGTCTGCCATTGACACCAGATTGGATTACTGGATACTTGAGCCACCATATATTTTCTTATAGACTGTGGCTATTTTGTGAACTTGTGGAGGTTGGCCGTTAGGAGAATGACCCTGGGCTACTGGAAAGGGGCCATTTTCATTGAATGGTGGCTTCTTCTATTACAATTTACAAAGTATGGTTTCACATTGCCTGCCATTGTTCATGTTTTCACCCATTCACTTTTATTTGCTCCAGCAAATGTTCTTACAGGGCCAAGTGACTTAGCTAGGTCCTGTGGATACAAAATATGTCACTTTCTTAGACACTGGGCATGAGAGTAGGCAGCACAACCATTATATCCAGTATGATAAACCCAGGGGGAGGGGGGTGGGGGGGGAGGAGAATCTGGAGATTTTCAAATGCAGCTGGATGATTGGTGAAGGCTTCCCAAGGACATGGTGTCTCATAAGAGACAGTGACAACAAAGGGAAAGCATAGCCCATGTCTCCTGAGAAGCCCCAAATATTGAGACTAGGACTCAAGTGCTTCATGGGGATGGGAAGAAACTGGGAATATTGGAAAACAGGTTTCAGAAAGTGGAACAGAGAAAGGTGAGGCAGCCGTAGGAAGCAAAGCCAAATCTAATGTGATACTCACAAGGGTAAATATGAATCCCATCTCACTGGGGATGAAGGAGAAATTAATTTACCAACAACACGTGCTCAGTTTGCTAAAGACTTGGATCCCCTCCTTTTGTGGAACAGGCAGGCACCACTCCATGTCTTTCCTCAACTGTTTGCAATTCTTTACTATTTTTCCCCCTCTGTATTCATTGGCAGACCCTTGGGTCCATGGCCTCTGCCTTAGCAAGTGCCCCTGGGCCACCTTACACATGGTTCTCTACAGTCATCTTTCAGTGAGTTTTACTGCAGTGGGAATTGTGGTACCAAGTAAGAGAGGTAGATGAAATTCTTTCTGAAATCTCAGCTGACCCTGTGCTCCTTGATTGAATCTGTTTACCCAAGAAGGCAACATTTGCTTTGGAGGTCAAAGTGCACACATACTATGCGGGTCCTATTGTTACTGATTTCTCTGTGGACTGGGGACTATTTACACCACAGCTTGCTTACCGGCTGTCACATGCCTTCTTATTGGTTTACATGTATAGATCTAGTTATGTTTACCATCCACACAAGTGCTGCATTTTAAATAATTCATAGAAATGTCAGAGGAAATTAATCTACAATGAGAATTCAAACTTGACTAAAGCCAACAGCACCTTGCCCAGGAATGTCTTTGTTACTGACGGCAGCCATCTCAGGATTTTTTTGTATTTCATGTTCTGAATTCTCCTATAAGAAGAGCCAGATTGAGGAAATCATTAATCTCTGACAGTTATGTAGATATAATTAAAGATATAGGATTATAAAAATACCTGCTTTCTCAAATTACTTCCTGAAAGAACAGGGAGTAGAAAGAATGTTCTATTTAAAATGTCAGAAAGAGACACGTTAGGTTGAGTAGTCAAAGCAGTGTATGCCTGTCACTCATGAGAACTGACAATTAGGCCCATAAATAGATTTTACAGGCTTTCATACAAGAATGCACATCCTGCACAACTCAGGCGCATGAAAATTAGAGCTGTGTTGTCTGTGCTGACTCACAGGAGCCTAGCAGGTCTAAGAGGCAGAGAATGAGCCTTACATGGTCCCTGCAGGCCTTGGAAAAGGAAGCCGACTGGTTTCTTCTTGGACCCTCTTCCTAGCTCTGCCATTAACTACTTACATGAACTCTGCCCACTGGTCTCTTGTCTTCCTGCTCTGTTTCCTTGTCTATAAGACGAAATTAATGTGTGAGCCTCATGTTCTAATGGTTGTTCTGAGAAGTAAATGGGGTTAGAGAAAAGTTCTTCGCAACTGGAAGAGGAAATACACACAGGTTAGCAGGTGACTTTTGTTACTAAGGTGACTTGCTGGTAGTGGCAGCTGAGCTGTTTCTATAGGCACCAAGTGGGTGATCACAAGGCATGTTACGTCCAAGGCCTCACAGACAATGAACTAACTGAAATAAGCCTTTTCTGCTTTGGTTAGTAGAGATGTCATCCCTCAAGAATGGATGCCCAGAAAAAGAGTTGAGGAATGGGAATCCACCCTTGTTCTTCTTCCAAGAGCTCAAACTTGTTTAAAGTACATGACACCTGTGCCCCTCAGTTTTCCCTTCTACAAAGTGGGGCAGATGATTTGCATTCTCTTCAAGACTGAAATAGCAAGAACAGGCAATTCCAGAGACATGCGTAGGGAAAGTGCAGTGCCACTGGGAAGCTTGAATTGGAAAATATGAATATCCTTAAATAGGGAAGGGGTCAGAAGCAGATCATATAGTCATGTTTCATCCCATCACTCATTCTTTTTGCTCAGGAGGCACAGGTTTCCCTTATTATGTTTTCTACTGGATGTCTGTCTTTTATTGAAGAGTGCAAGTTCTACACACATAGAGAGTTTTTGTTTTTTTGTTTATGAAGGTGTCCATGTTCCTGGAATCCTTTCACTTAAGATACATTCCTATACAAAACAGAAATAATAATTTAGTGTGCTGAGTCCATTCTGTTTTGGGCACTATACTGAGAATTAAAGTTAGCATAAAGTATGGAGAAGAAAAATGGAAACTATTTTTTTAATGTTCAGTTGGCAAAATACAAAATACAACAGAACACATGCAGTACACACACATATACATACACACAATACACACACACACACACACACACACACGAGCTGGGGAGCATAGGAGGTATTCTTTCAGTCTACAATTTGAAAGGGTTCATGATCTCTTTGGAGTCTGCCTCCTGATATTTCCAGTTGGCCAGTGTGCTATAGGCCATATATATATTTATCAAAAGTATGGGGACAGAAACACTGAGGGCATACTTCAGCTGCTTGAAGAATTTCCTTAGTCTTGCAGAGACCTGGATTATAGCCAAAAGGGGGCTACTGAGGCAGATTTGGAGATTGTAGTGGGATTGTACTCTGTTCCATTGTAAATAATTGTCTCACCTACTGGGTTAATAAGAATGCTGATTGGCCAAAGGCAGACAGAAAGTATGAGTGGGGCTACCAGACTAAGAAAACTTTGGGAACATCTCAGAGCAGAGCAGAGACAGCAGAGATGCCAAGAAACACAGAGGAAAGAAGTTGAGATGGTACTGAGAAAAGGTACTGAGCCGCATGGCTGACCAGGATAAGAATCATGGGTTAGTTTAAGGGTAAAGAGTTAGCAAACAATATGCTTGGGCCCTAGGTCAATCAGTGTAAAAATAATATACACATCTATGTGTTTCTGTGGGATTCTCAGACTCCTGAATTTCCAGACTACCAGACTCCTAGACTGCCAGACTGTTGGTCAAACCTCTGCTCTAGGCCCAAAAGTCAGGGCCAGAAACTTAATACAACAGGAGATTCTATTAAGCATTTTAAGATAGGAGCTCATAGGGAATAAATGCATGCTTGAGAAACTGGAGGCAGTCTTCTGGGTGGGGGTACCAAAACTCAAAGTGAGACATACCCAACTGTTGGCTCTTGAAGGGTGAATCACAATAATATCTTAACATCAGCCATACATGAGCCATTTGTCTTAGCACAAAGTAAAGTGTGTCTTACCATCAGCCATATAAACCATTTTGGTAGCTCTCAAGTATGTTCCAAAAGGCTATGAAGGACTCTTTTCTTCCATTTTCTTTTTCTTTCTTCTGATAAGTGAGGTTATAGTTTCAGAGATGCCTTGGCTAGAATTTTAATCTGATAAGGTGAAACCAAGAGGCCCTGGGTTTGAACAAGGGGATTAGTAAGTGTTCTTTCTTTGTAAGTGCCATTTCTGGTGAGATTCCCAGTAAATTGAAGGTTTACAGCTGGGAAGAGAGAAAAGCCTCTTGTGAATTTTGCTGGAATCCTTTTTATTTTCCCCTTTGCTGGGGTGAGGCTTTAACTGGGTAAACTGCTCCTCTGTCTTCTCATATCTCTATAAGTTTTCCATCCTTTTGAAATGAGAGGAAATGGGGGTTCTTGAGAAGGTTGGGGGTGTTCTTGCCTTAGATGGGTTAACTCTAGATTTAGGGTGCCAAAAGCTCCCAGTCACACAAAGTTGCCTTTTAGTCAGGGGCTCAAGATTCATGGCTCAAGGGTAACTTTCATGAATCATAAAATGGTTGGTTTCCATACAATTTATACAAGTAGGAGCTTGAGAGAAAACTGGAAAGTAAACCAAGTTTCTTAGAGCTGGGTTGTTTTCAGAGATAGGGTACTATAGAACAGTCAGCCTAGAGACTTGCATAAGATTAACAGCAGAAACTGGGAAGAGGTATGCATGGGGAGGTAGGCAGGTCAATTCAGTCGGTCCAGGCCCATCTATGATGTCCAGGTGCTTTTCAGTTTGGTCACATCCACATGTATAGTGGTAGTAGTAGATACTTATTGTTTTGTAAAAGCAGAAAAAGAAAACAGAGACAAGACCAGGAACCAGAGCCCCCCAAACTTTTTGTCTCTGGCAAGTACAGGATTTCCAATAGAACCAAGGGTTTCTGGCTTTTGGTCAAGGACTAGAACCAGAACTCTGTTTTTTTGAGGTCCTTCCCTGTCCTAAAATACCTGAGCGGTTTCTGCTTCCTGTTCTCATCATTTCTCTGCTGTCTCATGTTTGGCATGTGGTACACTTGAATTTGAATCCAGACTTCATCATCAAATGTGACCTTGAGTAAGTCATCCAACTGCATTACAGTCCTGACTTCTTCATTAGAAAACAGGTGCCAAAATCTAACAGATGATAGAACCAATGCAGTGAAAATTGCTGCCATAAAAGCTGGCTTTCTGTCTGTCAATGGCATCTAGCCCACCCACCAGACTTTGGCTTTTTGTGGTGTTCCAGCACCACTGAAGCTTTTCCAGCCGCCCTGACATACAGCTTTTCTCCCAGCGTCTCACTGACTCAAGAGGGGTAGCTAGCATTTCACCACTTTCACTGGTATGGCTGCAACTTCCCCAGTGAGATGGTACCCTGTTAGTGCCATCACCACCACCATGAAACCATTACTACTGCTGTTGAGAATCTTTGAATAAGGTAAGGTGATGAAGCTGAAATGTTTTATATACAAAATTTCACTTAATTGTTACACCAAAAATTGAATGAAAGTGTATTATCTTTCACAGCAGATGATGGAAGAAAGACTTGGAATTTAAATTAATCTTAGGAGACACTCATATGATTCTACGCAGCACTCAGTCCATGAGTTCCCTGGGGGAGAAAACTTACAGGAGCCCACCTTATGCCTGGTGTACAAGAGGAGCTCATGGGTTCTTCTGCCTGGTTTACTACCCTTGGAACAAATCTGCTGTCTGTGAGATGGCAGGGAAAATTGTCATCATAAGTCAGTCTTAAGGCTGGTGATCTGAAGCCATTCCCAAAGAGTCTTTTCTTTCAAAATCTGAATGGTGGGAGAGATGGGAAGATGATGTGTTGGGGGCTACTTCATAAGCAAAAGAGTTCTGCATTCTCTAGACCATGTTTTGTATTATAAGTTCAATACCTTACAAAGGGAAGTCCAGCCCAGCAGGGAGACTGGATGCAAATGAGTCTCTTACACATGCAAATGGTTCCTATAAAGAGCTCTGCTTGAGAGCTGAAAAGATGTGTGACTAAAACCACTGACTGTGGGGGGCAGGGAAGAAGGAGAAGATTCCTATGGGGTCTTGCCAGCTAATTAAAAATGCAGCCCTTCTTGGTGGCTGGAGTACAAATTTCCTCCAACCTGTGGGCTTGGTAATCTATCTTTATCTTTGTGGGTGGCTCTGGGGGAGATATATAGGGCAGAGGCATTGGCCTTGGGTCCTGAAGTTCCCACTCAGTATTAATCATGGCACTCAAGGTTGATAAAAGCATGCCTGTGTTAAGCGGGCCTTCTCTTTGCATTGCCTTATGGTTACTTGTGACATGATTCCAGCCCAACAGAACTGCTTCGGAGGTGAGTTTGCAGCTTCCAGTAAATAATTTCATCTGCTAGGGCTTCAGCATCCTGAAGTGAGGTTGGAATAACATTGCCCTGTAGGTCCTTTTTTTTCTCTCAGTAGTGGTTCAAACTTCTATGTTTGACATTGTTAATTCCCCAGCAACCTGGCTGGAAGTCTTACTGGGCCCCTTCTCCCCTAAAGTCTCAGCCAGCCAGTATACTTTGCTGTGGTGTTGGCTCAGTCTCTTTATTTTCAATACCCAGTTCAGGTACTTGAAAGCTGAACCAGAAGATGAGTGAAGATTGCTGTCTCTGTCTTTATATACATGGTAACAATGATGCCACTTTCATAACTTGGAAAAGTAGTTTTGAATGTTTACTTAGTATATAATATTTGTCATTTTGCAGCTAGGCCCTTAGCTACCTCAGTGGTTGTAGCACCCATGCTACTTGGGTCATGTGTGAGTCAGGCACAAGTCTAGAGATTAAAGGACACAAGACTCCTGGGTCATTTGTGCAATGAGAATGCCATTTGTTGAGACTAGAGCTCAGGCTTAAATACCCAGGGTGAAACACAGTGGAAATTTCCCAGGTGGCTGGAAAGTTACTACTTGAGGCAAACAGCTTAGACTTCCTCTTCTAACCCCCATAAACAGGAAGCCAGAAACTTAGTGGAACTGAGTGTGGAACACAGAATGTACAGCTAGCAATCCACAGGCCTTGCCTCAAGGCTCGGATTGCCAGGGAAAGGTCATGCAGAGCCGAACAAGCAGTAGTGATTTGTCTGAGGGCACTGTGCTTTTCCTGACAGCTCCTACACTTCATTTATTACTGGTAAACAGGTGACTTGAGTTCTTATGTGTGAGGCACTGAGAAGGCGCTTTTGTTATTTTCTTTCCTTTGTAGCTTCCTCTGTAGAAGTAGGCTTTTTCTCTTCTCAAGATAGACACTGAAATGAAAAGTTCTAGTTTCTTGAGATGCACCAAAGTAGATATAATTACCATCTTCATGGAGTTCACACTCAGCTTCTGGGGAAGTATGACAGAGGATTTGATGGGTTGATGAATGAATTCATCCTTCATACCAGAACAGAAGAAAACACAGGCTCATTTAGTATACTGGGAAGAGCACAGACTCTGAGGCATGCAGGTCTCCATTATAGAGCTGTGTGGTCAGTGTTGACCATTATGCAGTAACTTGATGTCATATAATTCCAGACGTGCAAATGAAGGCAGCCCTGATGGGTAGATTTCTGTTATAGTCAAGGTTTGGTTTACAGGGCAGTGGTATAGACTGTTGTCCATTCTGAGGCAATTTTGTCAGAGCAGAGTCCTGGTTCTCAGTGTCCTGGATGATGGAAGACTTGCTCCCTTTCTGATCTTTTCATCCTGCTCTTTTTCTGCACAAGAATTAAGAGAGCTGAGGTAGTTACTGCTCTTGTTACTTTTGTAAACTTGGAATTGTTAGTGGCAATTCCTGCTGTGGAGGTGGGGTCAGCGGGTACATGGACCAAAGACTCAGTAGCTACCAACATGATTTAATGAAACAAAATGCTATTTGCTTGTTGGGTTGATAAGGGGACTGTATAGGCATGGCTGAGAACATATGACAGACTCCAAAGAAGTTCATTGTAAGGTAGGAAAAATTAACTCCAGTCTGACTTGTTTCTTACAAAGCCTGAAGCAGAACAGGGCTGCTCCCAAATTTGTTGGCTGGTGTGTGTGAATACATTGAGAAGGTTGAAATCTTAGTCATAAATGACACTCTTATCTAGTGCTTATTACGGACTAGACAATGGTATGTGTCTGTTCAGTAATTTTATTCACTCCGAAAAGCATTGTGATGGAGCCTGGAGAGATGACTCTGTTGGTTAAATGTTTGCCTCCCAGGTACAAGGGCATGAGATCAATCCTTAGAAACTGCATTAAAGCAAATAAAGAACAAAAACAAACAAAAATAGTGTGAGTTATGATACCAGTGTTAGGGAAGTAGAGCCAGGCATGTCTTTGGGGCTTGCTGGCCAGACAGCCTGTATTAATTCATAAGCTCCAGGTCAAGAATACACTCTCCAAATTGGCGGGCGGTGCCTGAAGAATGACATTAAGCATCACTCTCTGGCCTCCCCATATTAGTCACATACATGTGCAGGTACACATGTGCATTCCCAATGAACACACATAAACAAAAAAAATCATCACTATGAGGATAGCTAGCTATTACCATTAAATGGGGGAGAACCTTTGGCACTGTGGAATTAATTGAAGTTACCTAATAGGGTTCAATAATGGCAGAGTTAGCATGTGAACCTGGGCTGATTGTCTCCAGGCTGAGACCATTTAAACATAATTCCATCCTCCAATGGAGAAACCAGGTGATTACAGTCCTGAGAACAGTCTGGTTCTGTTCATCTGTGGTAATGGGGATGGATGCATGGTAAGACCCTTCGAGTACAAAGGAAGCCTGTTTTGCGACCTTGTGTGTGCTCTCAGACTTCTTGCTGCCTCTCTGTACTAGGGAAAGTTTGTGTTAGAGAATATTCTGAAGACCTTTGTCTCTGCTTTGTCACCCTAGGATCTTGGAGGCTCAGGCTATGGCACTGACTAGTGATACTAAGTCTAGTGCTTCAAATCCTAGGCTTTGCCTCAGACTGCCTTAAGCTAGAATTGTGGCTCTGCATTTTACTAGAAACTCTGGGTGCTTGAATAAGTAGTCAAAGTTGGAACACTTTGTCAGTTTTGTCATGTATCAAATGGATAGGGCAGGAGATCATCTTCTACACAAGGATTCTGACAAGTCATTGAGACCATTTACGCAGAAAGAGTGCTCACTCAGCAGGAGCCCAGCAAATATCCTGTACCATCTTCCCCCAGTGTTAGGTGGACTCCGGGTCTTCTGCATCCATGGATGCTCACCTTAGGAAAAGATGAGGGTACATCATCTTCATTACTCGTGTCTGAGCTTTGGTGTGATGTTGGCCTCTGTGCTTGTTGTTGGATGAGGGAATGTATGTAGAACAGGTAGGTGAGGCTGCTTCCTGGTAAAGTGATCTATATGACCAGGGTTTACACTGAAACAGCATTCCTGAAAATCTTGGCATGATTGTAAGCATGAACTCTCAGTTGGAATCAGGAATAAACTTGCAAAAGAAGAACTGCATGCGGAATAGAGACAACTTCATCATCTGGGGACAGTGAAGACTGAGAGAGAACACTGTTGTTTCTATTTTCATTTATTTGGGGGTCATGACATCAGGAAAAACAAGAGGGCAGGGTCCCCTAAAACGGGGAGTTCCCTCTTTACAGTTGTATTAGATTTCATCATGGCGATCATGCTATCCACCTTATAGCTCCTCCTCTGGGCAGGGTCCTGAGGGCTTTGCTATCTCTTACTGCCATCCTGCTTCTGCAGGAAGCAGAAAAGCCTCACACCTTTAGATCTGTGCTTTCCTCTCATCTCATAGGTCTCTGCATGTTTTCCTCACTCAGCCTGGCATTCTCCCTCTCTCAAGGCCAGTCCTGCTTGTTAGTGAAGACCTATTTTAGTGATTCGTCATTCTCGAATTCCATGTCCTGAAGAAGGCCAGATGCAGTCAGAGCTCTTTTGTCCCCCTGCAGCATCTTCCTTTCCCTCCATGCCTTCTAGACTTCCCACTTCCTCCCCTCTGCTCTGCCTCCCCTCTGAGTAGTGAGGCCTCCAAGGACAAGGGGCCTGCACCTGTCTTCTCTTTCCCCAGCTGGCATTTGCTATAGTTGGCTGACTGTTCAGTGAATCCAAAGAGGTCAAATAGTGGCCTGGGGGTAAAGAAGACCTCATCCAGGCAAGGGGAGGGTTGAAAGGGAGGCTGTGGGCACTGCACAGGGAGCCTTGTACTTCCTATTTCATAGCAGCTGACTGGGTAACATCATCCAGATGCAGTGATCTATGCAGCGTTTCTCTCCAAGGTGCTTAATCAAACCCATCTCGTTAATCCTCACAAAAATCTTCCAAGGAGGCGAGAAGGCAGAATCCATCTTTTTGTTGCATGAGAAAATGAGACATCAAAGGTGCTGAACCTGCA
Organism: Sigmodon hispidus; assembly: GCA_004025045.1. Lineage (NCBI taxonomy): Eukaryota > Metazoa > Chordata > Mammalia > Rodentia > Cricetidae > Sigmodon > Sigmodon hispidus. The sequence continues at coordinate 77,299 of PVIH01001190.1, forward strand.
CATTTGGATTGACACTGTTAACTCCCTGACTCCTGGGGCTAGAGACACAGACTCACTCCCCTGCAGGGCCTGTGCTCACATCCTCTCCCTGACATCACCCCCACACACAACTCAACAACCTCCCCACCATCACCACACTCACTCTGTCTATTTATGACCCCCTGTGTCATATCCAGGTTTACAGATGATTTTAGAAGTGGGGGTGGGGATGAGGAAACCCTGTCACAATTTAACCAGATTCAAAAGGATTGGGATCATTTGCGTAATTGGGCTAGCAGATGGTAAATGTAGTTCAAAGTACAAAAATGTAGAATAATTACAAGGGGAGAGAGTAACACAGTTTGTGGATGAGGAAAAGATATTTGCAAGAAAAGCTCCTTGAAATCGTTATGTCAGTGTTGCAGAGAAGGGCAACAGCTCTGGGGGACACAGGAGAAAGTACACAAAGAGCAGCCTGCTTGAGATTCCTGGAGGAAAGCAGGAGTCAGGACATGCCTGCACCCAGAGTAAGGATGGAAGTGGTCAGGGTCTGAGAGGATGGTTCAGTGGGGAGCATCCCTGGAAGGATGATGGAGTGCAGAGGGTCTCTGGGTGAGTGGGGGAGTGGAAAAGTTCCCAGGGAGGAGAAGAATGAGAGGGTCCTTGAAAAAATGGTGAGGTGAAATAGGTCCTTGGAAAGGTGGTAGGGTTAGAGAAGACCACTGGTACTGGGTGGAATGAGAGGTGCCCTGGGAGGATGGTTGGGTGAGACAGTTCTCTGGAATGGGGAGGGGTTGAAATTGTCTCTTGGAGGATGGAGGGACAGAGGAATGTTCTCTGAGAGGGTATTGGGATGGCGAGGTTCCCTGGGAGGTTTTGGGGGTAGGGAGGGTCCCTGGGCACATAGTGAGTATTCTGGCTGAGAAATGGTCACAGAAGATCTGTAGCTGCCAGGAGCAGATGTCTACTGGAGCCTCTAGTGGAAAGAAGTCCCTCTTGATGCCTTATTTCTACCCAGCAGAAATGATTTCAGTCTTCAGCTACCATGAACCTTGAGAGAATGCAGTATATAAAATGACTGCAGGGAGAAAAGGAACATGACCTGTACACAGAGATCTGGATCAAGTCCAAATGTAGACACTCATTCTAGTAGAACCTTGAGCCTACTTCTGTCATAGTTTCAGCATCTCTAACATGGAGTGCTAAGAGGGCTAATGAGGCTAATTTATATGCTGTAAAAGTAGTATTTGTAGGTTATGAACCATGAATGCATGAAAAAGATGCTTGACATTCTTTTGATCAGGCAGCATGTAGTCAGCATTGAGAACTTTAGACTCCTTGATGGAGCACGTTGTGAAAACTGGACTGAGCACTGTAGAGGGCCATGGGAGTGGTGAAGGAATAGACACAGCCTGTTTGTAAGAGGTAGAGCTGTGGATACTAGATAGGTTTTTGCCTGAGTCTGGTTTTTGCCTGAATGAAGGTGTGGATGCTTGGGAAAGCATCCAGTAGAACTTAAAACACTGGTGACTCTATCAGAGGAATGGGCAATATTTTGACAGGAAAACAGAATGTGAATGGGGAACTTATTCTGGGGAATATTAGATTTTGGTGAAGAAACAAAGATGTCTGGGTTCACATCTCTGGTCTCTAAAGCCACTTGAATAACTAAGCTCTATTTTTTTATGGCCCATGGTGTTATTCTTACAGAGACAGAGCAGTTCCAAGGACCAGGGTTGCAAAAAGACTATCAGTGGCTACTGGTGACTACTCTGGAAATAGGAGACAACTGGCTGAAAAAGTACCAGCAGGATCTTGGGGGAAAAGGAACATTTGAAGGATGCTAGGTCTTATACCAAAGAATAGGCAGGCAGTTTGAGTGCCAGACAGATATGTTGATGGAGAAGGAAAGAGTACAGAACTCTACACTCCATTGGATCTGATGAAGAAAGCAGGTGGGTATGAGGTGAGAATCTGAAAAGCCAGGGCCAAGTGTGTGAAAGCTGGGGCTACAGGTGTCTTTTGAGATCCTTTGTGTGAGAATGTGGTGCTGATGCTGGTGCTGGTGCTGAGATGGCGCTGATGAGTGATCACGATGACTATAGAGGTAGTCTAGCTTGTGAGAGTAGGAGTTGTCTTTAAACTTTTTCCTCTTGACCAGACCTTCAGGATGACATTTGTGGAGCTCTCTGAGACCTTTTCCTCTTAAATTTGAGCCTCTGTCTTCCAGATCCTGCCTTTAGTGTAGTCAGCATCCACGACTTTTGTGATCTCTGATTATACCTCAAGCTTTTGAGCATCATTTAAGGGAAGGATGTGCAGAGAGAAGGGAGGATGTGGGAAGGAAAGGTAATTAAGCATAATAAGACTTTAGAGATTAACCATTAATTTGGATGTGAAATATAAAATTGCCTTTAAAGTAATCGAGCATAATGCTGGGTAGTTGTACTGTCTAGCACATGGAGAGACATGTTTTTAATAACACACTGGGAAAGATAATGCATATAGAAACTCCCTGATTTTTGTGCTACTAATGATGTTGGTTTCACTTCACTGCTGATTTAAGATACACATTTCATAAGTGGCACATTACAGCAGGTCAGTCAATCGCAACCTCTGAACAGTCATTTCATATCTTAAGGTTAATATTTAATCAGAAGATATTTATGGCTCTTTATTTTAATGTCTTGAAATGACAGTGCAACAGAATTATCAGGGATATTTCAAGTGGTGCTTGTGAGTATGCAGAGCTAGCATTCTGATATCTGGTAGACAGGCAAAGTATTTGACTACTTTTAAAGATTTGTTTTGATTTATTTAAAATAATAACAAAAGATCTGTACATTAACTGTCAACCTGAAAACAAATGACATCACCAATATGGGCTGGGTCCTCTTAATCATTAAAGAAGAAAATGCCTCTCATTCAATCTGATGGAGGCAATCCCTGAATTATCCTCTTCTCAGATGACCCTAGTTTGTGATTTGTTGACAAAAAGCTAATGAGTGCCATTATCACACTTAGGTTTGACTCAATCTTCTAAATGTCAGAAAGTATGTGTCCGATTCCATACACTGGATTTTGGAAGACCAACAGGTATTCATTTGATTGTTTGCAGGAGAAAAGCATTTAGTCATTATTTGTTTATTTAACTTATTCATCCTTGAGGTATTATTGACCATATGCCAGTCCCTGTTCTGAGTGTTAGTTTAAAAAAAAACCCTAATATCTTAAAGTTTTTATTGTGTCATGAAAATATTATATGCCAGAAAATTGCATTTACATTTATATACACATATATGTACATATGTACATACATGCTTGCATTTTTAGTAATGAAAGACTTGCCAAAATACAAGCTGAATGGAAAAAACTTATGTATGAGTGTATAAAAACTTATTGCTAGGGAAAATACTTCTGAATATTAAATATCCAGGCCTCTAATTTTATAGGTTAAGTATCTATTTTATTTTCATTCTTACATTTATATTTTTTAAGTTTTCCATAATAAATATCCTTAGATTAGCAAAAAATAAGTAGTGGAGGTGGTGCTCAGTACATAGTTGACCAGCATAAATGAGTGGAATATTTTTAAATGGTTATCCAAGGTACATAGCAAATTTCATGCAAAAATGGTCATCCATTTGATTCCTGCTTGAATTTTTCCTTAAACCCAGAAGGTCTTCTGTCTTGTTTGGTATATGCTTGTATCTAGCAAGACCAGTGATTTCTGATGTGATTGAAGGGCTTCATGCAAGTGGAGAATTTTTTTTAAAGCTGCTTTTGGTAATTGATTGTCTTGTATGTGTTGCCCTAATGATGCTGTCTGCACGATGAAATATCTCTCCTCCATTTTCCAAAGCAGTAGTCTGTAACCCCAGGTGACACTGGGTTTTCCTCACTATCTTTAATTATTCAGTGTCGAAGCTCCTGTGCCAAGCTTTGGTGGGCTTCACCCACAAGGTGCACCTACTGATGAGCTAGCCCACCAGTGCACACAGAGGTAGTCATGGAATTTGGAAACCATTAGAAATCTGGGCAGTTTCATTATTCATTCACTTGAAATAATCCCGGGACTGCTTTCAGTGACATGGTTCCTTCGGCAAATAAAGATAAGCCAAATCCCTGGGCACTCAAAGAAGGGGCAGATTCTCTAAATTAATTCCAGTCTCAAATAATTCAGCAGTATTTGTAATATTCTGTGCATAAATTGGCAATTTGCTAGCAAGATCAGGAAATGATAAAGGCTTTCACTCCCCTCCCCCATTCTCATCTGAACAAGTGCTGAGGCAGCTATTGGGATAAAAGAAATGTTTTATTCTTAATAACTGTCCTATCAGGTGATGCACTGATTAAAGGTGTCCAAACATGGCATCCCTCCCTTCAAAGCAATTATTTTTCATCAGAGAGACTAAACTATATGAGAGCAGAGGAGGGCTGCAATCAAGTTTTTCCACCCAGGAAAGTTTATGTTAATAATAAATGTCTTAGCAATATGAAGAATTATGTTAATAATAAATGTACTAGCAATATGAAAAATTTAAAAATGACAATGGTTTCCTCTTTTTATTGTAGATAATGTTTAGTTGTTTTGTTTGTGGTGGTTTTGAGATACTCTTGGCTCTTTCCTGATGGTAACGGATCCTGGGGATCCCTAAGTCTATCCCTCCTTATCTCGGGAACCTCTTTACCTTTTTTCCCATTGCTACTGTGTCATTGTGACCTGATCCTGGCTGGGAGGTCTCTTTGGGAGAGCTGGCTTAATACTTCTCCCTCTGCAGAGCTAACTGCAAAGCTCTCATAGGAACAGAATAAACACACTCGTTCCTTTAATGCTTCTGAAACTGGTCTGTAGCATGTGCCTTAGATCCCTCTACATGTGCCCCTTGGGTTACATAAGGTCCACAGAGATGACAGTCCTGCAGCAGGTCTGGCCTTACCTGTTCCCATCATCCCTCACACAAGACGGGCCTTTTCTGCTATACTGAGACCCTCCAGAGGGGGGAGCTCCGCACCTCATAGATCTTCCAGCCCAGAGATCAGCTATCTCACCCTTCAAATGACCCCAGTAGAAGGGTGGCATAAATGGGTGGATGGATGGTACTTTCCTGTTAAGCAGTTAAAAGAGGGTAGAAGCTTCCACTATCCGGGTTGCTGTCTTTTCTCCCATTTGGCTTGATCCATCCTTTTCATGTGGCCAATGGCTGTCTGCAGTCGCCTGTTGAAAGCACCGACCCCATGCTGTCACCCTGCAGCTGTCTGGTTTTTCAGGTAAGCATGGTTTTAAGGATTTTCTGACTGGCTGCCATCTTCCTCCAGTTCATAAATTAGCTCCAGCCATCACCAACACTTGTTTGAGTGTCAAGCAGTGCCTGTTTTCTCTCAGACCCCTGAGCCTATACATCACAACCATTTTCAACCTGTGGATTGTGCTGTGGTCCAGCGACCCATTCACATGGGTCCCCTAAGAATAGCAGGAAATGCAGATATTTATATCATGATTCATATCAGTAGCAAATTATAGTTATGAAGTAGCAACAAAAATAATTTTATGGTTGTGGGTTATCTCAACAGGAGGAACTGTATTAAAGGGTCATAACTCTAGGAAGATGAGAACACACTGCTCTACCAGACCACCATTCTCGAGGATGACTTCTTTCTTCTCAGTTACTGTAAATCTGTATTTATTTTATGCCCATTATTACAATATATTTCTCGGTCTAACGGACAAATGAGAAGTCATACCTAGCACATAGTAAGTACTCAGTGATTATCAGACACATACATGAACCTGCTTTGATTTTCAGCTGTAAACTGTATATTGAATCCATCTAAAAGGAGACTGTGAAACTCACTTTTTAATTTTTTTTTCACGGAAATATCTCTTAATGTATTTTCCATTATTCTTAAAGACTTTCTTAAAATAGTCCTATGAATTTTTATTATCAATGGAATCAACTAGGCTAAGAGCCTGTACCTCCTCTCTCGGCCTTTAGCTTAGTTGATGATGAGTTGTTAATCCTGTGCTTAGATTGCAAGGAAGGGTTTTGCTTGAGCTGAAATTTCATCCACCTTGCTACAGAATCAACTTAGAGAAGATTGGCTGCAGGCCAGGTTTGCATTGGTAATTAATCAACAATGGATGGGCATTTTTAAGTATAAGGAACTGGCAAATGAATGTATCTTTACATGTGGTAGAAGTGAAATTCTCCTCCTATTATTAAATCTACTCTTAATTTCTGCTTTAAAGTCTTCAGACTGAGTGATTTTGAAGTGACAGTGGCTGTGCTTCATCCTTTAGAGGCATCGAGGGAAAGACAGGCAGCTGGATGTGTGTATTTCTCTTTCATCATCCCAATGCTGCTCAACAGTCCAGGACTAGAGTTTCACTGCAGCCCTTGCACATCAGCACTCCACACTATTCTGGTGCTCCCGCCCCCCATCACCCAGAAGGCACCGCGATTTCTGTTGCCAAAACTGCTGTCTCCACACAAAGGGTGAAATCTCTTCCCAGCAGGCTTTGCTGGAAGAGAAGTATTTCAGATACTAGCCAATTAAAAAATAAAAACCATTCTTCCCATTTCAACTCATAAAGTGGTACTCTTTTTAATTAAAAAATTTTACTCTGTTTAAATGGCTCTGATAAAAGTCTTGAAGTGAGAGAGCCAAGGGGCAGAAGTTCTACACTCTTGTCTACTGATGTCTCTCTTTGTCTCCTCAAGAGTGTGTTTAAGCTTCTTACTGGCTGTGCTAGTGTACTTGAGGTGATTGGCTGTATAAAAACGCTAAACCTTTAAATACTTCTTTACAAAATTATTTAGCTCTGGCAAGCCAGACCGTTTTAAGGGGCTTGTCCTTAAAGGAGCCATCTGGGTATAAGAGGAAGCTGTGGACATCCCTACAAGATACTCCACACATCTCAGCATTTCTGTGAGTTCTAAGGATGCACAAAGAACCATAATATCAAGCAATCAAATGATTGAGTTTTCAGGCATCCTTGCAAGCCCACAAACCCACAGCCATTTTTTCTCTTCTTTCAATGGAAAAAAAAAAAATCACAGACAGTTGAGAATTTAAACTAACGTTCATACTGGTAGGATCTAGTGGCTTGTTTGGTGGGCTGGAGGGATATCTTGGTAATTAGATGCCTCAGAATCTTTACTGACAGTATGTGATTTCTTTCTCTAAACTGAATTTTGCCACACTGCTCTTCCAAATTGATTCTGTGCCTCCCTGTGTGTGTGTGTGTACTCACCCTTCTGTGTGTACATTCACCCTTCTGTACATGCATGTACCCCTCTGTGCATTCCTACATACCATCACGACTCCCACCACCCCAGTCTCTGAACTCTGACATGGTAAAAGCATCATGAGCTTTGAATCTAGCAAGATGCAAGTTTCACTCCTTAACTATATGATGTCACACAAATCGCTTTCTCCTCTGTGAAATGGGCAATAGAAGAATCCTCTGAGTGAAGCATTATGTGAGACTATGTGAAGTAAAAATCACTATATGTTACTAAAATAATGAAAGAGCAATATTGGGGATGAGTGAATCTTAGCTGTAATGTTAGGCAAATAGAAGCCTCAAGAAGCACAGGGGCTTCTAGACTATGGGAGAATGAGAACCTTGCAAAGATTTTCTCAAGAAAGCTTGTTTTAGGTAGACTTAATTACAGTCTAGGCTTTAGTTCTAGGGAGTAGGAAAAAGTCAAAGAACTTTGCTCAGTCTGTCCTTTCAGATCTTTATGTAATGGGACAGTGAAGACAGCTGTTCAGGGTTGTCATAGTCACGTGCTTGTTTTTCCCAATTGTTATGACTTTCTACAGGATGCTTTCTTAGACCTTTATATTTTAATTCCTCAGTAGTTATTCCCTGATTACATTATAAGCACTGAAACATTGGTTACCTGAATAATAACATGACCATACTTCCATTGTAAATAGATGATGCCAGCTGAAGGGTGAGGAAAAGCGCAAGGTGCATGGCAGCAATTCTGATTCTGATGCATGGCGCATCGGTCCAGCATCAGATCTGTGATTCATCCTCCTGTTGTCCTGCCAAGAACTTCTGTTTCTTTGGCCTTTGAATGTTTTCCTCTTTGAATGAGTTCAGTATAGTAAAAATTTTCCAAAGTTATTGTGTTCTCGGACTTGACTTCCAAAACTACCTTAAAAATGTTTAATTTTTACACTTTTGTACAAGTTGAACATATTTCCTCCATGCTTCGCTTCTCTCTCTCTCTCTCTCTCTCTCTCTCTCTCTCTCTCTCTCTCCTTCACCTGTCCTGTATAGTATATCTTGTTTGTTCCCTTGTCATCAGTTTTGCTAGTTCTTCCATGTGATGTGTGCATGTGTGTGCACATCTGTGTGTATACATGTGTATGAATGTTTGGATCTATATAAAATCTAGGAACCATAAACCAACCATAGGAAACATGCTATTTGTCTTTCTGAGACTGGCTTAATTCTTTTAGTATGATTATCTCTAATTGCATATAGTTTCTGGCAAATAACTTCCTTCTACTTGAGGGATGAACCAATTCCTCTGTATAAATATACTACATATTCTTTATCCATTCCTTCTAGGTTAGTTCCTTAACTTCATCATTTTAAGTGGTGCATCAATAAATATTCATGTGTATGTTTCTCTGCAATATGTTATATTTGAATTCTTAGGGTAAATACCCAAGAATAGTTTAGCTTGGTCCTATAAAAGATCTGTTCTTAGTCTTTGAGAAGCCTTCATAATAGTTTCCATAGTGTTTGGACTCATATTCCTACCCACAGTTCATATTTTTGCCAGAGTTTGCTATTTGTTTTAATAACTGCCATTCTGACTGGGGTAAGAAGGAAGCTCAGGATAGTGTTATATAGTGTGTGTCCCTGTGTGATGCATGTATTTGTAGGTGCATGTGGGTGCAGACACACATGTGTGTCCATGCAGTGACAATCAGAAGCTGGCACTGGGCGTTCCTCTTAGATGTTTTCCTCCTTACTTTTTTGAGACAGGGTCTCTTATTAAACCTCAGGCTCCTGGATTCAGCTAGGCTGGCTGGCCACTGAGCTCCAGGGATCTACCCCTGACTCCACACTAGAATTACAGATGGGCACCACAGTACCTGACACTTATGTGGTCACTAAGGGTCCTCATACTTACATAGCATGGATTTTGTTGACTCAATCATCTCCCAGCCAAACGTAGCTCTGTTTTGCATTTCTGGAACAATGAGTGAGTGTGAGTATTTCCTTAAATGCTTATTCACCCTTTGTATTTCATCTTTTGAGAACTGTCTGTTATTTCAGTAGCTCATTTATTGAGTAAAAAAAAAAAAACACCTTTTAGTAGAGAACATAGACCAATATTTTGCAAATTGTAGCATAACAAAGGCATGACAAAGATGATTGCCAAAGAATATTGTTTCAAAAAACATAGAGTTGACATCTTAATTTGAATAATAGGTGATCAGAGCAACATAATAAAAGAGGAAATAGCAGTGTAGGGGTTCTTGAGAAAGGGCTAGTTTGTATAAAAGTGGAAAGCCATGGTGTGTGCTGGTCAAATGATAAGTAGGAATGTTGGGTGGAGAGCTTTATGGGTGTGAGGAATGGTCTTATTTCCTGTTATAGCTCCCGCTCTTTGAATAAGACCTGGGGCATGCTATTCAACAACCAAATGGATGATGGCATTTAAAACATGGCATAATGCAAACTGTATATGTCTAAACTCTAGACGAAAATATGGTTACTGTGCTATTTTGAGTGTTTATCTTATTTCCCAACTCTATTATGCACTCCTTACTGGCACAAAAACACTTGGAAACCTTCAGTAGGTATGTGACAACAAAATAATGCTTTCACACCTGAGCCATTGTGAAAAACTCTTCCAGATGGTCTGGCTTGGCACTGCCCACACAGAGGGATCATGAACTCACATGTCTGTCTTGTCTGAGGGGCAGCAGACAATTAGAGAGGTTAATTCTGATAATTAGCTGGGGAACTGGAATAGTGAAGCCAACACATTCCCTGCAAGGGGCTCCACTGGGTCTCCTGAGAAGGAGGGAAGCTGTTAGAGAAAGATTCATTGGGGATTAAATAACTTCCTATCTACTGTAATGAGGGCCTGAGCAAATGCAGATACCTGTGGTTAAAGAAAATCACAGGCCCTACACAATCAACACAATCATGTGGGTGTAGGGGACCTTCCTGGTTCATTATTCCAGGGAATAGCATTATCAGGGAACTGAAAAGATTTGAGCTTCAAAATCAATATGTGCTGAGAATTACACTGCAGGAAAGCCAGGAACTGTAATACTTTGAACACTGTTTTTATAGTCAATTTTGAAAAAGTCCGTGAATTCAAATTCATGGACACATTTCCCGCACTCGTACTTGTTAGCTGATATAGTCATAAGCTTGCTCATTTTTTTCCCTATTAGAAGCATTTAATGATTAGATAGCATTTGTTAAGCACTATTCTAATTCTGTGGCAGATTCAATTTTATGGATTGTGCCTAAAAGGCTTATACAATTGTTTGAGTTAAGGTGATTGTAGCCACGCTTATCAAAAATGGATAATCATTCAAACAAAATTGGTGTTAATTTCTTGCTCATGTAAGAGTACTGGGTAGGTGAACCACTTGGTGGACATCTCATTTCCAGGCTGTCATCCACAAGCAAAAACTGATGGAGGATCTGCTAGTTTCTACAAGTACTTTGTCAGATTACCTGGCACAGATTCAGCCAATTGGAAATGACAAGAGACATAGAAGAGTATCCATAGCTGGTTGGGGTCCAGGTCCCAAAGTGGTACAGCTCATTTCTATCACATAGGCACTATAACGAGAGTAGTTAGAGATGCGGAGACATGTAGTCTTGCTACATACCCCAGGGAAGAACTTGGGACTTTGGGCTTTGGGAAACAACTCTGTAGTCTCAACTGCAGATGTATACTACAGATAAGTGAGTTCGGAATCCATGATGATACAAGAGGAAGGAACTCTTTGTACTTTTGGGATTAGTAGAGAAGAGGCCCCCTTGCTTTATAGAACAATCACATACATTATAGAGTTTGTCCTGCAAATCACTTTATAAGCTCCCTACTTATTTTATAAAAGAAGAAATGGAGCCTCCAAGTTTAAGTCAGTTTTGGTTGTATTTATTTGAAGCCACTAACAGAAAGTGAAAGAGAGGCTGGAATTAGATGGTGTCTGCTTCCTTCGTTTGCAGCGTAACTAATATTGTTTACATGGGTCATGTGTTATCACGCATCAGACGCTATTCTGGGCTATAGCTACTGTGGTTTGTACGCAGGTGTTTTTATTTCTGGTATTCTGTTTGGTTAAAGCATTCACAGCTGATTTTCTCTATCCATTCGAAGTAATTCAAGCCCCACCTGCAGGGTTTAAATTGCTACTTCCCCTGAGGATCTGGACTCTAATTACATTTCATCTTTAAATTAAAAAAAAATTATGAACGCTGGGTCTATATCATTCCTACCACTTCCTTTCCCCCATAACTCCTCCCACAGTCCTCCTCCCCCCATCCTGACCTGCTCCTAGAGACCAGGCTCCCATTCTTCTTTGCTCACTCTTTCATCTTTGACAGAGTGTGTGGTACAAACGTTTACCTAGCAATCCTTGAGACCTGGAGCAGAAACTTCTTACTCTCCCATTGAGTTGGTTCTTCCTTCATTAGCCCGTTTTCTTGTTCTTTTGTTCAAGTGTGTTCACTGGCCCAGTTGAATTGCCTAGCACCACACCACAGCAACAAAAACACAGTGCTTTGCCTTTTACCATTTAACTGTGCAGTCAGGCATGGGAACATATGGCTGGGATATTGTAAGGCTTTAGGAAAGGTATGGGACAGAGATGTAATGAGATCTAGAAGACCTGGTTGTGCCAAACCTTCCTGAGGACAAGCCAAGAGAGGAGATCAGAAAGAACATAAACAGGTTTGGGAACGGAAAAGTCATTCCATGTTGAAGTAGCCAAGAGAGGAATATGATTAGTAAAGGTTAGTAGAATATGAAGATGACATGTGTTCCCGAATAACCACCATGGCAACACAACAGTCAAGGGCAGGTACCTGCAGTAGTGTCAGGGAGTACCTTCCAGTGTGTCTATTTGACAACTCAGCCTCCCGTGTCCTTTAAGGATGTGTGTGCCTTTGGTGTGGGAGAAGCATCCTCATTTCACTGTTTATATCACCTGGAAGTGGACTCCTCCAGAAACCCAAATGAGGAAGGAACTCAGCAAAGACCTAGCCTCCTGTGCGCCATGAGCTGCCTAGGGTAGTGTGCAGGCCTGACATAAGGAGCAGACAGAAGGTTAGAGCTGAGAAACACAGTGGACAGAAAGCAAGGGGACAGGGTCTCTTTGCACTAGAACAAGAACCTGGTATGGGGAGGTTGCCAGATGATTATCATCCTTTTAGCTCAGTTAGGGGAAGGGAAAAAAATAAAGGGAAAGGAGAGTTGGAGATCAGAGAGCATCAGAAAAAAACTGTATTCCAGTAGGGTGTGCAAGTGTGTGGGAGAGAGAAGCACTATTAACAACTAATCCTCCACAGCTAGTTTTCAAGAACACCTCAGCTGCCCTTTTTTTTTTATTCACACTATGTTCAGCGCCCACTCATAACTGCACCAAGTAAGTCCTTAAGAGTGATTAAAATAGAAATAATAATAGTAGGCATGTGCATATTGATCCATCATGGATAACCAATTACACCTTCTCTATTTAGCTGGGCGAGCAAGTAGTACTCACAGGCATGATGACTCCCAGTTACCTGCTGTAAAGCAGTGAAGGCGAGCTCAGTGCATCCACATTGGGACCCTCCAGCAGCTGGTGGCAACCCATTTCAAGCCAATTCAAAACTGCTTGTTGAACGTCTGCTAAGGACAGGAATTGTGCTGCCAGAATAACAATGATCAAAGGGTACTGCTCTAAAATTGCCCTTCTCGAAAATTTTCCAGTCGGTGTATTGTGTTTAGGATTGGTTGCTCCAGGGAATGACAAGTGGTGACTTTCTGAACACATAGCTCTTTTTAAAGGTTTGAAATACTTAGAAAGAATGGCTCTTTTATAAATGGAAAAGAAGGATTAGGAGTCACTTTAAAAAAAAAAAAACCAAAAAAGTCAATAGATGTCTTTAGTATCCACTGGTCAAGTATTAGGGTTCATACCACATGATTGGAAAACATGTTGAAAGTACTAGACATATCAACTCACACCTGTATTCCCCACATTTGGATGACTGAGGCAGGAATATTGCATGTGTTTAAAGACAATCTAATTCTAGCACAGTGGTTGACAGAGGGAGACGCAATCACAGAAGTAAACTAAACTAAACAAACCTGAAAAAAGATGTTGAAAGATATGGGGAAGAAATCCCAACTATAGGTGCAAATTGTACAGTCACAATGATCTGAGTGTTGCTGGTGTGTGTGTGTGTGTGTGTGTGTGTGTGTGTGTGTGTGTGTGTGCATGCACACAGGTCTTCCTGATTTCTGCTTTTTTCCTTTTGAACAATAAAGTACAGAAGTCTGAAAGACCGATCTATTCTGCAATAGCAGAGCCTCTGAGCACTTTGGCAGTATAGGGGCCGCTGATGTGAGTCTCTTCCAGTCAGCACCCTCAAAGGAAGGAACACTAACAGCAGCACACACACACACACACACACACACACACACCCCACCCCCCCACCCCTCCACCCCTGCAAACTCTTTGTTACTCTTTCTCTTTGCCCAGGAAAAGACCTTTGTGACCCTTCAGTTCACAGTTAGAAGATTAAAGGTGAAGTAAAAGCACCTGAAAATGCTTTTGTTACCAAGAAGCCCCAAGTCCCTGCCAGGGAAAAGCTGCAAACATACTTTTAACTCCTAGAAAAGGCTCAGAGAATAGTGAAGGTTGCTTTTTCCTTAGGACCTTGGAGTTGGCTTATAGAACATGCTTTACTCCAGGGTTGTACTTTTCAGCCATAAACTGACATAGAAATCTTTACATGTACCTCTTTTCTTATGTATGATTGATCAAGGAAAGGATAGCTCCCTTCAACCTAAAGCCACATGACAGTTTGAACTTAATCAGACTCTTTTGGAGGCTCTAAGACTTAATATAACATGGTGAAATATAAGAATAGGAGACAGAAGCTGTTAATCAATAGTCCTGTAGCTCTATGGGCAGTCTAGGATCTCACTCCTTCAGCTAGATCTCAGTGGGAGGAGAGTCATATGGTAGAAGAGATGGAGCCAGGAACAGAAGGTATGTGCTCTGGGCATTTGAAGCCCAGTAGGCTAGAGGAATAGCTTCCATGACTTCTTTTACATGAAAGAATCCAGTTAAGAACTAGGAAATTAAAAAAGAAAAAAGAAATGGGAACCTTGTTCAACGGACTGATCCTGTCAAAGTTGTAATGAGAAGAAATGGTATACTCCATTTTATGTGGGTCATATTCTCATCCCGAATGAGAACAGTCAACACCCACTAATCAAAGTGGAAGAAGAGTCATGCACACTGTGTTAAGTACACAGAGGAATACTTTCTCAATTATTACTTGGATGTGTAGCCTGTCATCTAAGCTCAACATAGAGTGGGTCTATGGCAACATTACCAATGATAGCTTCTGCTTGGTACTGACGTTGATTTCTGTTCTGCTTGTTGAGCTTTAGACCTACTAGACAAGAACCTGGAAGCTGATAGCAAGTCAGTGTCTGGATCAGAGAGGGGACATGTGTTTATTGGTTCTTTCTAACGTCTGTTCTTTTATCTTTCCCTGGTTACACTATACAGTTGTATTTTTTTTCTTTTCTTCTTTTCTTTTGAATATTGGTACAGTGGAGATTCTAAATGTTGACAATAACAAGTAACTAGCAAGAACAACACAAAAAATTGCTCAGTTTAATAATTGAACATGCATTTGTTGAGCATCAGATCTGGGCCAGGTGCTTTACTAGGTGCCAGGGATACTGTGATATCATAGCAGTCTCTGACATTTCAGTTTCCACCTTGATTTTTTCTTGAGATATCCATACTATTGGGGGAATGCATACATAATATAGAGTTGGTCAAATGTACCTGTGGTCCATATTTTAAATAACTAGGTATATGTGGCTAGAATAACCATGCCAGAGAACTGTAAGAGAGGGATCTGCATTTATCTTCATGGGGCAGTGCCTTCAGAACAACAGTAAATCCCAGAGGGCAGAATGATATAATTAACCAGGCTTTGATAGTAAAAGTACTCCTTGTGGTTTAATCACACAAGTTCATACTGCAATAGAAAAGCTCGGTTTAATGACTAAAATTTTAATTTCCGTGATAGTAGTAGGCCCATCTTTCATTTTCAAAGCCTTGCTGCTGCTCAGCTAATTGTAGCCCATGTCTTTCTCCTTATCATTTGTTAAGCCACAGAAAACATAAACCACAGTAATGGAGGCAGCTCTGTATAGCAGAAACTAACACTACTTTATGTGGGCAGAAAATGGACTGTGAGTAGGGGAGCCTCCAATTACCTGGACATTGGTAAAGTTAGCATGTCATAAACCACACCTGCATACATAATGTGGACTGTTTTGAGACTGATGGGTCAGGTCGGTTTGTATATAAAAACTGCTTAATACTTCAGATGTGTATTTCCAAACAGTCCTGTATGCTTTTGTAAGTGGCGCAACTGTGTGTGCACAATCAAGTCATTGAAGATCTATTTTCTTCATTTACCTTTTCAGAAGGTCTTTAGAAATTTGTAAACTGTTTTTTTTAGTTTATAACATTTCTCCTTTCCTTTTCCTTTTTCCAAAATCTTCCATATACTCCTTCCAGAATACTGATGTACATTCATTTTTAAGTGTATTGCTTTCTTCAATTTCTATGTATGCTTTTAAATATCTAATCTTACCCATGAGATTCTCAACTTTTTCAGGAAATGCTTCTTTTGTGCATGTATTCTATCTTTCCCCTTTTCTTCTATCCTGGGGCTACCATCTGAGAACTAGAGCAGATAGAAATGCTCAGCAAAATTTTAAAATATAACATTTGTATTAATTCTTTGGATATGTCATACATGCATACAATGTATTTTAGTAGTAGAATCCCCGTGCTTCTCTGCCTGTCTCCTCCTAGACCCACCTCTACCATTTCACTTCCAGCTATGCCTTCTGTTTTTTAATAACTCAATAAGTCTGGTTTGTAATGCCATTAAAAGGATGTTTTTGAGGGCCATCCACTGGAGTGTAGTTGATGTGGGGCCAGGCATCCCACTCTTAAAACTAACTCCCAAAAGCCATCCATTGCCAATAGTTCCTCAGTTAGGGGCTCATGAGCCTCATCTCTCCATGAAATACTTGTTTATTTTCATTTAAGAGTGTGTGTGTGTATGTGTGTGTGTTTGTGAAGTTGTGTGCACACAATCCTTCAAGCTTAGCTAACATTAAGGTATTATTTCTCATTTCTTTTCACCCATTTAGTTTTTGTTGTTAATGTGTCTGAAGACATTCCTTCAAAGGTAGGTGAGCTTGGAGAAGTCTGATATACTATAGAGAAATGATATCTGAGTATGAGCACTGGTCCAATTCACACAACCAGGATCAAGAGGCAAGTCACCTTTTTAAGGATAAAGACTGTGGCATCTTTTCATCTATATGTTCTCAGCAAAGGGACTGGAGGACACCAGGGGCTCATTAAAATTAACTGATTTGGATGGATGAGTAGATTAGTTATCTGACAAATGTCCTGTAGATAGTAAATTATTTGAGAATCGTAAGGCAGAGAATTTGTGTGAAGTGTTTTGATTTGTTTTGTAATTCAGGAGACCTTATTCACTAAGCTGAGTCCTTTCATGATGAAGTCATCTTTTAGATAAAAACAAAGAAAGAGGAGTCAATCAGGTAGGTGACATGGCAGCCACAGAACAAACTCCTACCTTTTTTCAGTGACTGATCAAGCTAAAAAACAGCATGAGACATGGAAAAGCCAGGGCTCCAAGAAGCAGGACAGAGCACACATCCTCATTGTTCCTGTCAATGGACCTCAGTTGTTTAGCACACTTGTGATCTTATAGTATGGTCCAGGTCATCAGAGTAGATCAGCGATACTCCATTTGTGGGTTGTGACCCCTTTGGGAGTTGAGCAACCCTTTCACAGGGCTCTCATCAGATATCCTGCATATTAGAGATTTACATTATAATTCATAACAGTAGCAAAATTGTAGTTAAGTGGCAATAAAAATAATTTTATGGTTGGGAGCCACCACGGCATGGGGAACTGTATTAAATTAGGAAGGTTGAAAAACACTGGGCTAGATGCTAGAGATGCTCAGTGAATAAAAAGCTATCTTGTTTGCCCTCACACTGCTCTCAGTTTATCCTAGATGGAAGTGAACACAAAATAGTAAGGCAAAGTGGTACCAAGATCTCTGTGTACAGTGATCAACTACTGAAAAGAAAATCAGTAACATGCAAAAGATGATACCTGGGAATGTGTGAAGCCTTTAGGTGAAGGAGGCATCTTGAATTGCAGCAAGGGGCCTAATTTATGGAGATTAGTGTGTAGAAGTCCATCTGGGCCAGAAGACTGGCTGGTGCTGATGGTAGTCCTGGGCATTGAGCTGCAAAGGCACAAAGATGACAATGCAAGTGTTCCACAGGTTTTTAGTGAAATGCATCATTTCCAAAAAAAAAAAAAAAAAGTAAGCTACAAAGAAACTTCCCTTTGCTATTAATTTGTAGGCAAAAAAAGAATGTTATTGATCCATAAAAAATAATTTATTCCCCTGATTCCCAGCCTAGGAACCCAGGAACATTCCTGAGAATTGTACATGGGTGCATTGTTAGGTTTCTCTCTCCTTGCTTGGATGGTGAAACTACTGTAGTGCTGGCAAAGGTACCATCTGGAATTTAGCCTAGGTCCATCTTAGGATACAAAAAAGAAGAATGGCTGGAGAAGATAGTGATGCTCAGATTGCTGCCCCATGAATACACTGTTGGCATATGTCATCAGGTTCCTTGTTCATCAAGAGCAGGGGAACATCTATCTTTTGTAGAATGAGCCGACATCAGACTCTAGTAATAGAGATGCTGTCATCCTCTTTTCTCTACAAGAGGATTAGGCTTGAGGACCACACAGATTTCTGTTCTCTCTGGTTCTGCTTTGTAGCCTGTGGTGTAGGTAGGACCACTCAGTAAATAAATTCAGGAATATACCCTTAGTATTTATGATTCAGGAAGTCCAGGGCAGGACAGAGAGTTTGCATTTTAACACCTTGTAGGTAGTGATGCTGATTCCATAGGCCTAGAGGGAGATCACAGCACCTTGCCAAGCTGTATCCTTGTTTTATGTGTTGGTTTAGAATTACATTTTCTTCCTTCCCAAACTCCTTTTTGCTTCTACATTCTGTAGAACCAGGCTGAACTTCTCTCCCTGGCAGCTTTGCTCTATGAGGGCTAGATGCTTTCTGTCTGAGTCTCTAGAGGTCTCTTTCTTGCTGTTTGTTGCCTATCTCCAGATCCACTGGTCAGCATCCCTTTATCTTGATGAGGAAACACCATCCTCCCCATGATTGCATTAGCTCAGATTGCCACATCATGGGTAGACTTTAGGTTCATCTGGTGTTTGATGCAAAATGCCTTCCAACAGCTTTGTATATTGGAGAAACCCTGCCTGTTGGATGAAATTTTTGTCTCCTGTAAAATGGGAATGCTAATTTGAAATCTGAAAGCCTATTGGGCTCAAGGCATGAGCATGTGAGAATGTATTTTGTGCATTATGAACTGTTACTGGCTGTTTGGTTTGCTGTGTTTTGCTCTCGGTCCCTTTGTCCTCATTTCTTATTTTTCTCCCTCCCTCCTTTTCATCTAGTATTTCTTTCTGTGCTAGAGACCTAAGCAGGTACCCAAAAGCAAGCCCTCTATCACCAAGGTGCATATACAGCCCTAGAGTCATTTCTTACTGTTAAGGATCCTAGAAAATAACAGCATAACTAATTGTTTTGCTTAGCTCATTAGCATTAAAAGATGAAAGTGTTATTTTAAAAACAAAAAGAAGAAAAAATGCTCACTTTCACAAATACAGCTCTGATTTTTAAAAAATTACAAATACTTCATTTGTTTTCCTATCTGGCTTACCTCTGGAGCATCAAATAAATGTCCTGGAAGTCGTATTTGGCTCATTGTAAGACTTCCTCGGGAAAAATGAAATGCTCCCCAATAAGAAAAGCGTTTGACCCTTCACCAGATGGTCCTCCTGCCAGTTCTTACATAGAAACAGCCCCTGTTCTCAAGTATCCACCCAGTAATAACAGCCAATAAACAATGTGTCAGAAATGACCCCACAAAGGGACAGTCACCTTCATCTCCAATGACTGGGGCACTAGAGTTTATTAGTAAAGAAAATCTCGGCCCAGTGCCCCCTAGGACAGTAGCCAATAGCTTTCTCTGCTACCAGAATTTAAACATAGTAAACATTGTTCCAGTCATAGTTCAGGCACTCACAAGTCCCCCATGGCCAGTGACTGCCAGATTAGACAGCAGGAAATATTTTGGCCGTCAGAGTAAGTCCTTTGGGGTCTACCTTGTGACTCAGTTTACAATGTAAAGTGTCAGGGAATGTGCCAGGACTCTGTAGGTCCTGTAACATCAATGTCTTAGCAGCTTTCTTTAGTTTTGCTCCCTGTATTCTGGAATGAGTAATGAGTCAAATTAGTCAAATATCAGGACTGTCCTTTTTAGATAAGGTGAGCTCTTGTGTGTGGCTTGAGAGGCCATTGTTTTTTTCTCTGGTATGACATCATTTCCATTGATGTCTTCCCTGTCTCATGTGCTGTAATGAACTCGGTCAAGTCTTGAAATTTCACTCTTCCGGGCCTTTGCCTACAATGCAGCCAGCCCTTTTCCTGCCCTCCCTCCTTACCCAGTCTGTGTACTCTACATACTACTTTCTTTTCTCCTTGCCGCTGAGGCTCTCCTGTAGCATTTCTGAAGTCTTTCTGTGATCGTCTACTCCTACATTTCCTGCTTGACCATGAGCAAGCCAGGACTTATCCTGACTCAATCCGCTTTGACTCCACGGATAAAGCAGAGTGGAGTGGCAAGTTACACCAGGAATGAGTAGCTTCTCACAGGAGTAAGGTGGCTGCTAGTACACACAGGAATGAGTGTGTGTACTAGCATTCTAAATAGTCTAAATAGTCTTCTCCATAGGCCACAGGAGGGTTAGAATGCTTGTTTGAATCTCTCATCTTATTCTTCTACCCTGTCATTTCTTTCAAACCCTGGGAGATCATTATCTCAGTATCCAGAAACAATACCTTTGAACTTAAGATGTTAGCCTAGAAACCAGGCCCTACCTACTAGCATGAGTTAATCATTCTAAGAATAATGTAGGTCAAGAGATAAGGAGACAAACTGACTTTTATTTAGACAGATGTTACTAATGGGCTCTGTGTGTACTCCTAATGAAGTGGGCCATGAATTCCAAGCTCTGCATACTGTCCAAGGTGGACTGCGTGCATTGTGATGAGTCTACAGTCTTCTGCTAGTTTAGTGTTAAGGGGATTAAAATGCAAGCCATTAAATTGTGCTTACTGTGGCAGCTGTGTTTCATGTGTGCATAGGAAGCTGGTTTGTTTAAAGTTTCCAGTGGAAATTTCAGGACTAGGACTGAGGTAGATCATGGCTTTGATTCTGCTCTTATTTAACGAAGGCCTCATGAAAATTACTGGAGCCTTACATTTATTGATCCTTAATTATCTGTTATAAACCCTATTGCATTTAATGCCATTTGAAATCCTCAATATGGAAATGATGTCATCATTGGAAACTATATCTCATGTTTAAGAACCAAAGATAAATTTCTGAGGACCTCCTGCATTCCAGGGATTATGCTAGTCATCCTCATGGTTGTGATATTAATAAATCTTCCTAGAACTCTACCCAGAAAAATCAGTTAATGCCTTGTATTTCCCTTCTGATTGAGGCCCCGAAGATGTTAAGGGATTTATACATAAACCCATGGAATCAGGAGTAGAGTTCAGAGTCATTCCTGCCCACAACTGCCACCTGAGGTTGCTCTCACTCATGCCTTTGCACAACCTCTACTAAAAAGACTTTCTAAGATGCTTCCACAAAGGCATTGTCAATATGGTAGATGCCCCTCCAGTCGACTTACAACCAGAGCAAGTACTCATAGGCTTCTAACAGTCACATGGAGTCCTTCGTTTATCTCACAGGAGATTTGTTTAATAACAGGAGTCAGAGAGATTTGGTACATTCCAGAATTCTATTTCTGGCTTGAATCTGGAGAAGTTACATTAAAAGGAACATGAGTGACCTATGAGAGCAGCTAATGGTACCCCCAACTGACTGAGGAGTGGGGACCTCAGCCCAGCAATCACAAGGAACTAAATTCTGCTAAATCAGTCTGCACCTGAGAAAGCGTCCTTCCCAGGCCTCTGGGTGAGAGCCCAGCTTGGCCAATAGCTTGACTTCATCCTAGTGCTACCCTCAGTATTGAGCTTTGTTGAGCCTGACTGAGCTTCTGACCTTTGGTCCAAGCTGATAGGTCTGTGATGATTTATTATACAGGCCAAAGGGAACCAATACAAATGCTTTGTATCAGTTTACAGTATACCACAGCCCTGATTGGGTATATCTAATCTCAGACTGCCACGGACAGCTATAACTACAACCTAACACAAAATTGTAACATTCTTTAAAACATTATGAATTGCTCTGTGAATTTTTTTGTGTGACTCACTTGCATAATTTTCAAGAATAAAATAAATTCAGTAAATGGTAACATTGTGTCACAACCTGATAGGACAATTTAGTGGGGAGAAAATGAAAAAGATACTATAAAGCACATAATAGACTCATAGAAGCACTTAAACAAATACTTTCTCTCTCAGGCAATAGCTCAGTTTGTAAAGTACTTGCCATACCCTGAGTTCAAGTTCCCAGAACCTATATAAAAAGCTGAATATTACGTGCTTGTAATCCCAGCATTTGGGAGTCAGAGACAGGAATATCTCCATGACCCACTAGCCAAACTAGTTTATTGGTGAGTTACAAGGTCTAGAGAAAAACAAAGTGGTCACTCATCCTAAGGAACAACACCTAAGATTGATGTCTGGCCTCTGCACATGAACTTGTGCACACACCATTACCAACACACATGTATACACACACAACTTACTTTTTACATCATGCTCATGTGATAAACAATAAATCAAGACTCTAAAAGTATAAATAACATGCTGAAAGCCATAGAGCCAGGGAAAGTCGAGGTGTGAGCACTTAAGAAGAGCCACGTATTCTGGACAGTCGCTTCACTGTTAGGCTAGTGTCCTGGAACCATAAAGACACAGTGGAGTTACTCATGCACATTTCTTGCATTTGGATAACAGTTGCCAGGATTTAAGGCCATAGGAGGGCAGATGATTATATTTTAGATGCTCCATGAATGCTTTAAGTGTTCATACCTTGTATGATCACTACCCTAGGGATGGAGTCCTTGAGTTGGGAGTTCTTGCACTTGGAACAGAGCTCCCTGGATACATTGTAGATGCTCCTTGTGGCCGATCATGCAAAGTAGAGCAGTGTTGTTACAATGAGCTGTTTCTAACTTCCTGCTGATGGAATGCTGGACTTGTATTCTTAACTTCAGTCTTATTGACCTTGGAGTGGTTTATGGTAAACATGTTCCCCTGTTTCCCTCTGTCATCCCATTTGATGGCCAGCAGAGCAAATCCCATATCTGTATCTGATACATTTCAGAGCTTATGAATGAGCTGCCAACATCCTACCTCCCAAGTCACCTGCAGGCGTGTATTTCCTTTCTTTTCTTATCTGCAGAGGAACTGTGCTTACTACCTGACAGCAGCAGACTTAAAATAAGTTGATAAAGAATAGGAGCAGAAACAAAGTAACCTCAAGGAGATGGTGAATCCTTCCTGAGTGGGCTGAACTGTTGGGGACAGGCAGATAAAGACTGAGCGGAAAGAACACGCAAGCTCACAGTAGGGTCCCAACAGGGAACACTGGCATTCTGATCTTTGCAGTCTGGAATGGGTACACTTAGTATCTTTCCCACTCTGATTTATTTTAAATAGTTTACCTTTCTCAAAACAGCCTACACAGTTCTACTCCTAACATGTCACACAATGAAAACCTCCATGAAGAAAAAGGCAGGCAACTGGAATGCATCAGAAGTATCGCTGCCTGCTGTCTAGAATGCTACTCAACGTGGTCCTGCTGATGACAGCCCCATTCTCAAATATTTGTATGGCTTCCACTGTCTTTATAAGGGAATCACATGGCACTGTCAAATCAGTTTCCATGGCATCTACTGGAGTTGCTGATAATGAAAGTGATGACTGAGAATCCCCATTACTGAATACCAAGCCGTTTGAAATGCCCTTGCCTTCATGGTGTTTAATAAATGTCAGTGTGCACATTGCTGTTAAGATGGGTGCCATCTGGTGGACTGGAGTGGACTTCTTCAAGAAGGAAGGGAGACTGCCATTTCCTAGCTGTGCAGCATCTGCTCCTCAGTTTCCTCTCTCAAACCGAGAGAATGTGTTTACATCATCATCAAGGTACATGTAAGTTGCAAGAGCCCAACAGTGTATTAAGGATGTTAGTGGCCATCTGTCTTGTTCTTTCTACATGTTTCTTGCCTCGCACAGTGTCCTACAGGTAGCAACCATGTAGTAAACCTTTAATAAATATATGTCAGATGAAGTAAAGAATATGAGAATGTCTTCTTTGAAACCAGTGAAGAAATCATTGTGAATTATTATCCTTGTAAAACAAATGGCCATTGCCTTTGAATATGCTGTTATTGCCTGCATTGTAATAAAAGAAGTCATAGATTCACTGTTTCAGCTCACCAGTCTCCTAGACATTTGGTTTCTTGTATATCTTGAAGTATAAGCCTATCACATCTCCTGAGAAGACATAGATGACAGTGGCCACTGAGCATACTAAGAAGACCAGGGCCCAGAAGCTTACCCTGTGCCTCAGTTACTTTATCAAGTGTTGTTATGTAGGGATAACACCATGGCTCAGCTGCAAGGCTAAGGTTGATAAAACACACAGCCAGGGAGTCAGCAGACAAAACATCAGAAACACCAGGCTCGCCTGACATCTGAGGTCAGAATGGAGGCTTCCAAAATCAGAAATCACACTGGTGATTTTCATGAGTGGCCTTCTTCCTATGAGGTCTGTTTGTTTCCCCTTTCTCCAAGCAGAGCTCATGATGTGCTGGTGGTGAGTCTTAGCAATGGGAATACAATTAGACAAAATTAGAAGTACACAAAGGGATGGTGAAGGCTTGCACTGTGCTTCACTCAACCCTAAGCTTTTGATAACATGCCTCTATATCTCAGGTTCTCCATTGTTACTATGTAGCTGATAAAGGTACTTATCTTCATGATGTCCTAAGGAGGGGAGTAGATAATGTGATCAGAGTACTTAACATGTAGTAATTACATGTTCTCTTTCTAAAATCCATTTATTTACTTATTTACTTACTTAATTACTTACTTTTGTGTGTATGAGTGTTTTCCTGCATGTGTAATGTACAAGGAAGCCAGAAGAGGGTGTTCAGTCTCCTCAAAGTGGAGTTAGAGACCATGGTAAGCCACCATATGAGTCTTTTGAAAGAGCGGCCAGTGCTTTTAAATGCTGTGCCATTTCTCCAGTACCCGTGTTCTCCATTTTATTCCTGGACATTTCTTCATATTTCTTTGATACCAAGTGTTTGATAAGCATTGTGCTCGATGTAGACAGATCCAAACATAGAGATGGTTGGCTTTCTCATGCTTCACAGCTGTTTAGTAGAGAGGAAAAGAGCAAGTGACCATGGAGTCAGTTACATCTATGCTATAAATACAAGGACTGTGGAACCAAGTCTTTGGGAACAAGTAAAAGGAGGCACATACTCTACCTCAGCTTAAGACTTTTCAGATGTCTTAGTGAGTCAAATTTGAGGGACAAGTGTTCTCTAACATTTTGGGTAGTGTTGTATGTACCTTCCTTTCTGGAAATTTTATTTCTTAGTACTCTAAACACTCAAAGGGCACTGAAGTATGAAGAATGTGAATTTCAGACCATATGAGGATATATAGTGAGACTCTGCCTCAAAAACCAAGAAGAGAAAAATAATTCTTGTGATATGGGAATTAGAAACAACACATATCTGGTGATCTGATAAAAAAAAAATAGTAACAAACTTTCCCTATGTGCCAACTCTCTGGCAAATAACCATAGTAGTAACTAATATTTACAACAACTAAAAAACACCCTGAGTATCTCAAAATCAGAAGACTCCAGAATGTTGAATGTTTTGAATGCTGACATGATGTAATTATGGAAATACTGTGTAAACGTAAGAGTGGCAGGCACACAGTTGTTCAAACATACCATGAGCATCATCTTCAGACTACATGTGTAAAGTATATTTGGAACACAGTGAATCTTGTATACACCTGTGGGTCAAATCCCCAAGGAGATTTTAAAATCCAGTTAAGTCCAAAATCTAAAATAAAATACTTCTGCTCCCAAACTTTCTGTATAAGAGATCTAGATCTCACTTTCAATATGTAACATATATTTTTCTAAGCTTCATCAGCCCAGCTAATATGCCTTAGCTTCTTGTCTCAGAGGTACATTTTGTTGTCCCCTTAAAGAAATGAGTGAGCTGGAATATAAGGTAAACAATGCAGTTCTGAAGAGCTATTAGCTCATAACTGGAGGAACTGTGAACTTGAACCCAGGTTTGCTTGACTTTTCTGCCCATGTCCTTTGCTGAGAACATTGTGCTGCCTCCAGACATCTCTTTATTTAGAAAAGAAAAATAATGTGATTGAGTTTGTTAACAGCACATTTAAAATAGAAAGTTATAAATGCTGCCGGTTCAGTTCTATATAATCACTTAATTTTAATAATCCTATTTCCTTATTAGGGTGACATTCTTTTTTGAAGATCTGCTAAGTACACTTGATATCTCTGTTGTCATTTAATTTAACATCTTTAGCAGCTGTTTTATTTTTGCCAAAGGAATGGTAGCTGTAATCTGTTGGGGAAAATTTGCATTTTTTTTTTAAATCTTCAATGTTGAAAACAAAATAAATGGTTAAAGCAATCTCCTCTGAGCAGTAGCTCGCACAATTCAGGGTAGTTGTTCACTTGCATAAAAAAGATAATATAGACACCGTCACATGGGAGTTAAAGAGCACAATTCTAGGTTGCTTGAGAAATCATCTGTAATCACCAGGAAGATTGCTTGGGTGTTTTCTGAGCTCAAAGCTGAAATATGGAAGTCTATGCAATAACCATATAGTTTTCATGTGCTAGGAAGGGGAAATGCATGCTTCAGTAAACAAATCTTGATTACAAAGACCAAATAAGGAAAGTGAGAAACAGTTGCCTGTCTCCTGCAACCCCCCTTCTGGTGATCAGGGAGGTAGATTTGAGGCATCATGTCAGGGGCTCTCATTTCAGACATGGGGCCAGCTGAAAGTGTGTTCTGTGGTGAAGAGTAACCCAACATGGGGGGTGAGGGAGATCACAGTGCCTCTGGTGGTGGTGAGATATGATGTATTTCCTTTTGCTTAAAAGCAGCAATATAATTTGGGGAAGATGCAAATGGCCTATCATTCTTGAGCTAGCATCACACCGAGAAACCCAGTAAAGCCATCCTGATAGTTCAGTGTTCATTACGAACAGTAATTACAGAGCATAATCTAATACACATCACTATACCTACTACTCAGTTTTGACAAAGCACAACAATTACCAGCATTTGCTTCGTATTTTTTTCTTTACAAATTAAAATATGAGGCTTCCAGCAAGATAGCTCAGTTGGTAAACACACTTGCTGCAAACTTGATGATTTGTGTTTGTTTCCTTGGAAAGAACCAACAAATTCTTCTCTGACCTCCACATGCGTGTTATGGTATGGATAGGTATGTGCGGGCACACACACACACACACACACACACACACACACACACACACACACTGAATAAATAAGCAAATAAAGAATTGCTCTAAAGGAATTAAAGTATGGTGCTGAGGGCTTACCTCCACTCTAATCAACTCACCTGCTTGCCTTGGCTGTGAGATTGAAGCCTAGCATCACCAAGCATAACTCTCAAGTTGAAGAGTTAAAATATAGACCTGGAACAAGTTCTCCGTCATATCACCTGATTTAACTTTCCATTCTTCTGAAAGCAGTATAGTGGGTTAGATGTGTAGCATTTCCTAGAGACCTTAAAAACAGGTTTTCTAAATTCCTTTATGTGCTACAAGGCACAGTGTAGAGGTCAGTTCTACCCTACCATGTGGGACACAAGCATAAAAATCAGGTGGTCAGACATAGTACTGAGTGTCTTTGTCTGCCAATCTGTCTTACCAGCCCACTGTTGTATAGTATGTACTTTAAACAAAATATAATTTATGTGATATGCAATTTTACATTTAAAAATGGATTTATATTAAACATAGACATAGCCTTTCTTGATTAAATATTGTAAGATTTATCTATGTTGAGATAAAGTGGTTTCAACACTACACACTTTAACTTCTGCATAGTAGTTTGATAAATTCATAGAATGAGCTGGAGAGATGAACTTCATCCTTACGTATCTTCAGAGACCTTGAATTCATTTCTAACCACCTGTACCAGTTGGTTCACAACCACCTATAACTCCAACTAAAGGGATCTAATACCCTCTCAGGCTCCCTGAGAACCCCTTCCCCACCCCCACAGCACAAGCAAGCATAAGAACAAATAAGATGAAAATAGAAACAAATCCTTAAGGTAGGAATATAGTAGCATTCGCTTACACAGTTCTGATGAGAACTCAGTTTATTATGTAGAGCTCTGAAAACAAACACTTGAGGAAATAGCCTTTTACCTTCTGTTTGGCCTCACATAATGCCACTTCACAAAGTGGAACACTCATCCTACTATATATACATTCCAGTTTTGCTAGAACTATATCCTCAAGTAGGTTTTTCTATTCACAGATCACCAGCAAGACATAAATGTTCCCTGGGCTCTACAGGAAATAGTAACTGAATCATTTAGTGTGCCAGACAATTCTTACTATTTTTAAATCCAAGGTTAGAGACTGATTTCTCATCTTGGTTTTAATTTGGTTATCCCCAGCTACATAAAGGTTAAATTATTTTCATATGCTTATGGGCTATTTGAGTCTTCTGAGTTCCATGTTCATATCTTTACTCTATTTTTATCTTGAGATCCCCCTTTCATACTAAAGCATAGTTCTCCGTGTGTTCCATATATAATTTTTGTACCATTATGAATTTTGTTGCTATTTTTACATATGAGGCAATATACTCAGTGCAGAGCAGATCAAAATTGTAACATGTGTGGGTGTTTGTGTGGATAGTTTGATGTACTCTAAAATGTTTGTGAGAATTAAGATGGCCAAGAATAGTAAAGACTGTTTTGAAACAAAACAATATTGCAGGCATTGCACTCCTATATAGTTAGGCTTGCTGAGCATGCACTACATGTTGGAGACTATTATGGGCACCTGCTTAGTATGGCACACAGAGTATTGGTGAAGTGCAGAGATCATGTTAATCACTTTAGCGACATGAATTTCTGGTATATGTGATTAAGAATTTAAGATCACCTCTAGCCTAATCTGAAGTTTGTGCCTAAGAATCTCAGGCCTATGTGCTTGATTCTTGGCTGTATTAAGTGTTAGGATATAAATGTTTATTTTTTGGGTGCAGGGCACAGCTATCACTTCTAACCTGACTGTTTGTCAGGAAGTCAAGTGTCTCTTCTGCATCCAGTCTTACCCTGCTTAAGCACCTGGCCTCGGGTGCTTTCTTGTCCCAGCCACTCTGCTACAGCTGCTCTCTGCTGCCCCTGTCTCTTTACCCAGCCTCACCATCCTGCAATTTATCATCAATATGTGTGTTGTGTGGTTTTTTTGTTTTGTCTCATATCTCTCATAAGTTTTTATAACCTCTGTAATGACAAGCATTTATATGCATCACTGAACCCCAGAACCTATGATAATGTGAGGAATATGATAAATTCTCACCATATTTGTTAGATGAATAAATGCAATTACCTGTTTTATACTATTCCTTAAACTCTTCCCTTATTAAATGGTATACTGTGGTTTTATTAAGGTTTAATGGGTTTTAATTAAGAATATAGACTTGATACTCAGCCAGAGGTGGGCTTAAATCTTATATCACCTATAGTAAAAAGTTTCTGGCCTGGACTAGCCCCAAGATCCAGACCAACAGTCTTAAATAAACTGCCCATAGCTACATGATTCCAAATAATCACACAAAGTCTTATATTAATTTTATGTTCTTTGGCCTATAGCTCAGGCATATTACTTGCTAACTCTTACTCTTAAACTAACCCATGATTAGTCAAGTGGCTTAGTACCTTTCCCCAGGACAGCATGTTATCTTCTTTCTGCTGCATCTGCCTGACATCTATGCTCTGTTCTTTCTCATCCCAGAGTTTTCTTAGTCTAATAGCCCCACCCATACTTGCTGTCTGCCTTTTGGTCAATATTTTATTCAACCAGTAGCAGGGACAAATATCTATAATGTACAAGAGTATAATCCCAGAGCAATCCCCCTCAATCCATTAGGTGCCTATTTCACTATTGACAATTTCTTGCTTGTGATTTTTATGGTGGAATATTTAATAAAAATAGTCTGAAATATCAGAGGACAGAGTCAAGCCCTAACGGTCAGGGAGTGGTGACCACACTTTTAATCACAGCACTTGAGAGGCAGAAATCCTTTCCATCTCTGTGAGTTCAAGGCCAAACAGAGCCAGGTGGTGATGGCACATACCTTTAATCCTAGCTCTAGGAATGCTGAACAAAGTAAGATAGCTGGGTGGGGAAAGAAATATAAGAAGGAGAAGGGAGAAGGTTATGTCCTTTTTTGCCTGTGTACCCAGTCAATCTTGAGGATTCCTGAAAACAGGATCTACCCTGTTCAGCCTGAGGACTTTGCTGGGTGAGAATTGGCTGTGGTTTGTTCTTTGTGTCTCAGATATTTCAGCTTTTCCCCAATATCTGGCTCTAGGTTTTACACTAAATAGA
Source organism: Sigmodon hispidus (assembly GCA_004025045.1). Classification (NCBI taxonomy): domain Eukaryota; kingdom Metazoa; phylum Chordata; class Mammalia; order Rodentia; family Cricetidae; genus Sigmodon; species Sigmodon hispidus. The sequence continues at coordinate 107,390 of PVIH01001190.1, forward strand.
ATTCTCAAAATATTATGTGACTGTTTTCCCATTTTGATGAGGTCCATTTTCTTGCTGGAAAGCATCTATATAATATTAGCATGGTTTTGAATGAAATTTTTTTTATATGAGAAAGAATGAATAAATGGAGTGACTGGGTGAATAAATGTGCATGCTAGTAGCTGAGGAACCCAGAAGAGGGCGTTGAATTAAATGTGACTGGAGTTACAAGGAACTGTGAACTACAGGATGCAGGTGCTGTCAATCAAATCTCAGTCCTCCTCAGCAGAAGCAGCAAATGTTCTTAGCCACTGAGCTATCCTCTAGCTCCAGGATCAACAGCCTTGAGTGAGATTAGATTTGCTGTTTTAAAGGCTGATTCTAGTGTTTGAAAAAAACAAAAAAACAAATGAAGCAGACATGCAAAGTGGAGGCAAGAAAATATGGAGAAGACCAAATGGGAGGTAGGGGAAAAGGCAAGAAAATATCAACTCTCTGTAGGCTTTAAAGGTGGAGTCTTGATGGGTTTGTAAACTGTTTTTTGAAGAATATTCTTATTGTTGGCTACTTATGGTATAATATTCTCTGAGAATTCACTGTGCACACTTCCAGTTTTTTACTGGCTGTTCATACAGCATTGTGGGCTTCTGCTGCTGATTGCTAGAACAGCAAGTCTCAACTGGTTTAGGCCTCTATCCATACTGCTAACCAAGACATGGAGCTCATCATGAATCACATCATCTTTCTATCTAATGGTATGTGTAACTCTACTAATAATATGAGTTGTCCTGTCTGGTTATTTGAAAGGGAATGGTAGACATGGAGCAAGAGCACCCTGGTGTCAGTTTCTATGACAACAAAACAAATTTCTGGCTTCTGGGGAATGACTTAGCTTCATGCTCTAAGATACTGTCTTAGACCAGTGCATCACATTATCACACTAGGCACCACAATAACCACTTACTGTTTGGGTATCTTTCCTTCTATCTTTTTTAAGCATGAAATTGATTCACTAGGTGTTCACCGGAAGTGCTCATGAGAACCTTCGCTATCTCTACTGGTGTTTGTGTTCTTCAGCTCCTTGCCCCTTTCACATTTGCTTCTGCAGCCAATGGCTGCACTGCTTGCTCTTCTGAATCAAACTTGCCTTTGTGCCCTGCCACACAGAATCAGGGGATAGTTGGATGGCATAGGCAGCTATGTGAGGAACCATAGGTAGTTTAGCTGAGCTGAGCTGCTGGGGATTTTCCTATAGGACTATTCAAAGAATAGGCAGGAGAGGTTTCAGCTTGCTAGAAGGAATGTTATAGGGCTCCGTTAGGAAGCCAGGCTAGGTGCCTTAATACCAATACCGCAAGCATAGTGTAAGGCACCTGGATCTGGATTCAGCACACTAGTGCATATTAAAGTGAGAACTAACAACTGCAACGTGTTCCTTTTCTTCTTCCTAGTGGTAGATTGTTCATGAGGCTCTTGATATTATTACCCCCAGGCCTTTTGAGCCTGTATTTCTTAAACTGAGCAGAAAGACTGAAGAGTTTCAGCTGCTGTGGGAAGCACGGCATATTTCCACCCATGAGAAAGTATTTATTGCACATGTGGGTCTGTAAACAAGGAAATTCAGAAGTCGAAGCTGTGATGGATTAAAGCAAGGTTCCTTAGCACTGCACCCCAGCTTCAGTCATTTTTACTACAGGCAGCCATTGTCTACGCTTTCCTCCTACTGGGCATACCATGCGTGGCACTCCTTAATTGGCAGCACTCACCCTTGTGAAGACTGTGCTACCTAGCTCTCCTCTCTTCCTTCTCTAGCTTTCCAGAAAGATGCCGTTCAGCTCTGCTTTGCCGACAGCCTCATGTACCCATGGTCCAGCCAGTCCACCCTCACTATATCAGAACTTAGGACTTTCATATATATTTTATATTGTCACTATTGACAATATTTCGTACTGTCATGAGCATGGGACCAGGATTTTTTGTTCCTACAGACAGACTTGTTATGTATTTTGAAAAGAGGAAGGAAAAGGTGAAGGAAAAAGGAAGGCAGGAAAAGACAGACGAAATAAATGGCATGCTGCAGAGTCACAAAGTGCAGTTGCAGGAACCTGTTGCTTTCTGAGTCATCCTGGGGCACTTGCCTTCTCCTCCTGAAGATTTCTTCAACTGACTGTGGGGACAGGGCAGCTCATGGGCAGGAACAACAATGAAATAACAATAATAATGGGACTTTGCAAAAGGAAATGGCCACAAGGATCTAGTAAGGAAACATTTGTAAAGGTCCTGACAGTACCTGGCCCTTGGGAAGCCATAAATAAATACTGGCTCCTGGCCTCTTTTTCCTAAATGGTCACTTTGGGCAAAGATAAATAGAAAGAATAATGCTATTGAAAAAGGCTCCTTCAACCAATGCCTGTTTTGGGGAGGAGAGAAATCTTTTCTTTACATACAAATCAATGGGCAATAGTGTGTGCAAGAGATGATAGTGACTTGGCCCTTTGGGACAGGAAAGAGTGATGCATTCTGTGTTCCTCCTTCCCTAAGATATGTCACCACACATGATTTCCATTGCTCAAGGCTGAGGTAATACAGCTGGAACTCCCCAAAACTTATGTGTTCTTCCAGCACACTCTCAGAGGACGAGACTCACACAGAAATGGTATGGGCACTTTTGTATTATTTAGATGTATTGTGCAGTTTGATTTCAGAGTAGCATTGTTTTGTGACAATATGTCTCTACTGTTGCTGATTAGCTGACCTCGGGTGTTGCCTATAACTTCCAGACACTTCAGTTTCGCTGACTGCCAATTGTGTATGCTGGCAGAACCTGACATTAGAAGATTGCTATAAGAGTCCCACTGATAATGCTCAAAGAAGTCTTTCATGACTGCTGTGCATACTGCTAACATTAATTGTGATAATACTTGCTACCATCCAGGTATCTGCTTCCAGTCCTCTTGGGAATTTTTCTTCTAGACCACAGGACAAAACTAATGCAGTGCAGCTCAATCTGTGGTTCTGACCTCTGAACACACATCCAATAGATGGCTTTCCCGCTCCGATCCTTAGAAAGATCTTCTTGGCTCTCCAAAAGAATTATAATAACATAACATCAGTCCACAGCAACATTTTGAGGGACTTGTAATATAGCAAAGACCCTTGAACACATAGAGCTCCAAATATGTGTTTTTCCAGAGTTTCTGGGGACAAATACACAGTAGAACTAAACTGATAGCCTTAAGTTCGAGTCAAACCAGTTTAGCTGAAGGTACAAACAACCATAAGCTCCATGAGTCCTTTCTTCAGGGAACATTCAGCATATTATACCAATTAGTTGTTTCCATGTTACACAGGGGCTTAAGATAATACACAGTTATCCCATGGTTCCTTTGTGTCATGAGTATGAGTAAACTTGGCAGGAGCCTCTGAAACGTTTCCTGGATTCTGGAAATGATTTTTTCCAAAGTTTGAATTCTTCTTCCAGGATCACCTGGTTGTTGGTAGGATTTAGTTATCCATGGACTGAGCTTAGTATTTAGAGGTTCATAGAATCCTTTGCCACATGGTCTCCTTACAGTCCCTCAAGGCCTGAATCTGTCACTCCAGTTCATATAAATTAGGCAGTTTGGGTGGTGGCCATCTGATCATCATCATCATAATTCCCATTATTTTGCCATATTGCATTAATTGAAAGTATGTCAAAGCTTCTGACAGCCCAGCATGGGAAGGGAGATCAAAATTATCACTCAGTGTCATTATGTTTGGGTGAGTCTGTCCTAGAAGATATTCACGGAGAAATATAGATGAAGAGATTCTCAAAGCACCAGTGCACCTAAGCTCAACTTGTCCAGTCTGAAGAGACTGAAATGAAAATGATATTATAAGCAGAAATCTCTTAAAGTTATCTGAACTAAACTGGAGTTATGAGAGGCTATGAACCAGCAGTTGCAGGTGCTATCAACCAAACCCCAATCCTCAGGAGAAGCAGCAAGCGTTCTTAGCCACTGAACCATCTTTTAGCTTCAGGATCAACAGCCCTGAGTGAGATTAGATTTACCATTTTAAAGTCTGATTCTGGAGGTCTCAAAAGATGAAACAGTAGAGGCAAGATAATATACAGAAGACCAAATGGGAGGTAGAGGAGGAGGCAGGAAAGTGTAGACTTCTATGTAGGCTTTGAAGGTGGAGTCTTGATGGGTTTGTAAGGTTTCTTGATGAGTATACTTACTGCTTTCTTAAGTGATTCTATTCTCTAAGAATCCACTGTACACACTTCCGGTTTTCTACTTAGCCTTACACAGCATTCTGGCTGTTCATACAGCATTTCAGGCTTTTGCTGATTCTTCCTAAAGCATCAAGTCCCAGCTGGCATAGGCCTCCATCTATACTACTACTAATACATTTTGTGTGTGTGTGTTGAAATGCCTTTGTTCTTTTAAAAGAAGTGACAGCAATAGTAAATGATGTATTTGAAAACATTGGCAGTGACAACCTAAGTAGGAGTAATTTGAATTAGATTTGTCATTTCATTGAGGTTCCACTCTTCCTAGCTACCTGGCACGCCCTAGGCACCAGACCAGTGACCTTGCATTCACTTGATCTTTGTGACAATCATGCAAACGGGGATTACCTCTGCTGGATAGGTGAGAAATTTATCTAAAAGGATGGGAATAGGTCAGTAACTTCTCAAGGCCACATGGATAATAGACTGAAATTAAAAAAATAAAAAGAACCCACATCAGCACACCAGGTTTTTAATGGGTATTGTCCATCCCTTAGTGGTAGTTTTAAATTGTCATACACACCCATGAAGACAGTGCCAGTGTGTGTGAGAAATCAAGGACATTAGTTTCTGAATTAAATGTGCTTTGTTACTTGCTCTCCACCTATGCCTCATATTCACTGGAACCTCCAGTGACTTATGCTCTCTCTGCACGTTTAGGTGGGCTCTCCCCTCAGCCTTTGTGAATGTACTGACCAAAAACTAGAGAAGGTTCCCCCTTGTACCTTTCACACAGAGCTGTATAACAACTTTATCCTTGTCTTAAAAGGGTATTTTCTGAAATGCAGAGCCTACCACAGTACCAGCCAGAATGTACATGAAAGAAAGAGGAGATAGGAAATCCCGTGCCAGGTCTGCTGGGGGCGCGGGGGCAGGGACATGGGAGGAGGCAATTTTTTACTTTGAGTGATCACTGTGTTTCCATTAGAAGTCGGATGACCTTCTCAGAAAGGTTACAGAATCATTATTAGAGATCGTCAGAGCTGACTAGACACTGGATTAATGGGGATTTGGTAGATTTCTATAAAGAGTGTTTTAACGAAAGATTCATAGGCCAACACAAAGACAGTTTTTTAAATCTCAAAGAATGTGTGCTGAGAAAGTTTCTGCTTTCAGGAAGCTAATATCAGACATAGTTGGAAGTACAGGTGGTTCCAAGGGTGCCATCAAGGCAAGGGCTGGCACCCTTGGGTGGCACATGTATCTGTTATTCACTTCATTTCAGCCAGTGTTAAAGAAGCAGTTGGTTTGTTCTAGCAAGTCTTTGTTATTAGTTTTGTTATAATTATTTGTTATAAACTCGCACATTTCTCCAGTTGCCTGTCTATCTGACTCAAAAAGCATTGCTCTCACGGGCATTTCCACATCAAGTTAATGTCTTATTCAGGACAGCATGGCGATCTATGGGGTCTCAGATCTGCATCAAATCCCACCTACAGCATCTCAAGCTTCTGGTTCCACTGAGGGAGGAAGAGGGCATTGCTAGTCTCTGATGCCAGTGATACTCAGAGGACCCTTAGCTTACTCTATCTCTCCTGGTTGAAAGCCGACGTCTCTCATGGCTCGAATCTAGTGAATTCTCTAGTATTCTGCACTGTGCTTTGTTTTGCTTTGGGGATCTGAAATAGAAGCTATGCCCCCACCTTCTTAAGTGATTTATGTCATGAAAGTACCAAATCCGTTGTGGGAGACCCATTCTGTACGACTTATTTCTACTGGCAAAATGAAACAAAACAACAATGACAAAAAAAAAAAAAAAACCCAAACAAACAAAAACAAGTGGGAAAAGAAATTACGACTGTATCTGTAATGACAGAGGCAGCATTGTTCTTTTTGGAAGCTGTTCATGATCTCCATGGCCTTGCTTGCTATGGTTTGACTATTCTCCACCAATCCTCAGCAATGTCAGTGTGATAGGATGAAGCAAAGGACCTTTACAAGGATAGGAAGGCTCCTTCTTCAGGAATAATATTAGTCCCTTTTAAAAGAGGCTTCAGATGCCCTTTGCCTAGTTTGTCCTTCTGACCTCTGCCATGTCAGGACACAGGGAGAAGGCCCTCTTACCAGGCCAGATGCTGCTGCCTTGATCTTGAGCTTCCAGATTCCTGAACAATGAGAGAATTCTGACTTTGATAAGTTACCCTGGCATTGGTGTTTGTGGTATAAGGAGAAGGGGCTGTCAAACGTGCGTGCCATGAGCAGACCTTTATGCTTTGAAGTTACTTCTCTATATTCCTCTTTCCCTAGTACACTGCCACTATGGAAGGTAGAGGACAAATGAGGCTTGTCTTGAAGACTTCAGCATCTAGTTTAGGTCAGGCCAACTACACATTCAGTGACTGATGGGAGCTTACAAAGGATGAGAACCACACTGGGAGGGAGAGGCAGAAATGAGAGATCAGGAGGTAAGGAGAACACACAGGCAAAAGAAAGTCGACATTTTACAATATTAGCAGGTCTCTGAGTTAGCAAAGCTACCTGATTTTGGAAAGAAAACAGCAGAATTTGAACAATATTACTTGCCTGTGATTTGATTAGACCTAACCTTCTTTGTGCAGGCTAAGTATTTTTGCTTTTTTCCTAATGCCTCACCCCCAAAGAAGAGAAAATGGAAGTAGAAAGAGGAAGGCATGATTAGCATGGAATACTTATTTAGGATTCTAGGCACAGCCTATGTTTGGCATGACTGTAGATTCAGGTGATAGGGAAAGTCTTTTCTGGCTCCTCCTTTTGTGTATGCCAAGGTTTGACCAGTATTTGGTTTATTCCAGTGCCTGCACATCCATCTACATAGACTAATATCATGGCCTCTAATCACATGTGATTGTGGAATGCTAGCATATGCTATAAAGTTGTACTATATGCTATGGCATGTACAATGAAAGCCTTAGTACCGAAAAAGATTGTGAAATACTTCATTAACAATTTTATTTTATTATTATATTAATTGTATTAAAATGGTACTACATTAGAGCTGATACATTAAGAAAATAAAGCATTAAGAACTCATACCTTGTTCCTTTTTAACCTTTTAAATTTGACTCATAGTGGATCTGTTTTGGACAGATGCACTGGGTCACCCTTCTGCGGTCTTGGAAGGATCTAGACTCCTCTCCTGCCTACTGCCTATCCTACCCATTGGACCTCTAGACCCAGATGGTGCTCTTCCCAGCCGCTTTCAGCTATGTTTCTCAGTGCCTTACTGGTCCATGCAGGATAGAAGAAGCCTTCTGAGATGGGGATCAAGTCGATCCTTGGGCCCAAACTCTTTCCCTGTCTAACCTCTTAACGTTTTGGATGCTGGATTTCTTTTAATTTTCTGCAGTGAGAATAGGTTGTTAATAATATCTGACCTATCTCAGAAGATATTATCAAAGTGAAATGAATAAATCAGAATATGTAAATGTGCTTTGTAAATAATGTAAATGTACATGCATACAGATATCATTCCCTCATATCACAGTTGTTATTTTGATAATCCAACTTCCATCTGTAGTTGAGTCTTGGACCATTTGGTACTTCTGACTGGGTATCTCCTTATTTGTGAAATAGATGTGCTAGGTGACTCTCCAAAGTTTTATGATGGGATTCAGGATGCTGCTATGTAGTCTTTAGGAGGCTGACCATCTAGGACCGAATGATTCTTGCCATTTTCATTATGTTATATATGTGCTCTGTGGCCTGTTCAGACGACCCATACTAAGTCATGCTCATAAGGAAAACCCAACACATAGAGGTGCAATAAGATCATAGCCTTGGATAGCCCTTTAGAATTTACTTTTCACATGTTTGCATTAATATTTCTATAACAATTAGATATATTTTCATAGCTCCACTTTGTAAGCGCCTCAACAGAGACACCAATGGTTAAGTGATATCTCTCAGGTTAGTTACCTGTAAGGAGAAAGCAGAGCTATGAAACTGGTTCCTTCTCCAATCACATCTTTTCCAGTTAGACCTCAGCTTTAATGAGAAGGGAGAAAGCTGCCTGTGTTAAATAGTACTGTGGACATCACTACTTACCACAACAGCCTGTATGTAGGGCTACTCTTCACACTTGTCCACCAAGTCCTACCAGATTGCAAAGCAGAGTACAGAGAGGTCAAATCTCCTTTCCTCCCAAATCTCCCTTGCTAAGCAGCCTAAGTGAACTCTGAGTGTTTTCATTGACTTTTCTGATCTTCCAACTCAAGTTAAAAGCATCATTTTGCTTCGCTGTCAGTCAATTTCACTTTTGTGAGAATTTTAAAGATGTATAAGCCCCTAAGGTGACAGTCCCAGCCTGATGCTGTCATGCTGAGCTGTGTCATATTGAATTCTGTCACTGAAAAGAAACAAAACGAAATGCACCCAGGTGTAAAATCCCAAGTCTTGTTCATTCTTATCAATACCAGATGAGAATGGCAGGTCTGATATTATGAAATTGGTATGATGAAGACTGATATGTTTCCCTTTGATGGGCTGGTAGTAAAATATATCACTTATATATTCATGTATTCATATGCATGTGCAGACATGCACAAACAGAGAAAGCTGTTCATTGGTCCCATCTTTTAATTTTATTATCTGATCGGCAATTAGCCTTACTGTACCTATACCATAGTGATATCATATTTTCATGTTTTCCCTGCCTTAGTATCCCCATCTTTTGAAATCAAATGAATTTGATTGAGTCCATCATACTTTTTTCTTCAAATTTATTAAGAAGACCATTGGTTATGATGAAATTTTATCACATTGTGGGTTTAAATATATTTTCTTAAACCATTCCCCCCGAATACTTATTATTTTTGAAAAACAGCAAGCTGACAAATAAGGCTTTTGGTACATGTCACTAGTGAGACATAGCCAGCTATGTAAGAGACATAGAACTCTTTGAACATTTACTAAAGAAAAATCTCTATCCATGCCCTCTTACAAGAGGTATGTGAGTTCCTGCCTGCAGCCTCTACCTGCAGGACACAGGCTGACATGTTTTATTCATTGTTTTGAGTTTATTGTTATTCAGAAGAATGATTTATTTTCAAGAATTTAAATGACTATCTTATGATCTTTCAAGTTTGTTTTGGTCATGTTGTAACATCATAGCACTATTAGTCTTGAAAATATTAATGGAAATTTTATAGCTTTAAATCAGCCAATAATGATGACTTTGGCAACACAACACTTATTAATATTAATGCCTTGCTAATGAGAGCAGTTTCATGGGTCAGGGTTTTAGGCAGTATTTCACATATCCCACCACCACCTTTCCATTTAGTCTTTATAATAATCTCAGAAGTTAAGCGTTATTATCTCGACTTTATTAATGAGGGAACTAAGGCTTAAGAAGAGAAAGTCTTTTGGCCAAGGTCATGCAGTCTGTAAGAAGCTGAGCTGAGATTTCAATCAGGTCTCTTTAGTCTAGTCTAGGCAGCTATTTTCTAATCTTATAAATACATTTCCCTAAAAAAGAAAAAAAAAGTCATCATGTTCCCATTAGAATAGACCAAGTAGCTTGAAGGAATGACTGCTGTGCGTGAGTGAGTAGAAAGTAAAGGATTCAGTTCTTGGGACCGGCGAGACGGCACTATCACCATCAAATTAAACAATAGTAGAAGGCCCCTGATACTGTGAACTTGGCATTACACACGCTGGTTGCTCCCACTTTGCAGTTACTGTTTATCCAGTAATAGTAGACAAAGTTCAAGAACAGATTAAGGTCATATAAAGCAGCAAAATGTTAGCTGTCAGATCTTTTCAGCTCAGTGACAGGAGATGGGAGTTATATTCCAGGGTGGTCCTATGAGCTTGAAAAACAAAGGTGTGGAGTGGAATTGAAGCTGGCCGCCAGGCATTCGTCTTTCCTTGTGATTAGGCAAAGGGCAATATAGATGGCAACAAGCACACTGCTGCAGCGGGGGTGGGGGTGGGGGATGGATTCAGGGAAAGCTTCCACTCCTGGGAAGATGCAGTTTGCAACATGACATACACACTTGCCCACTTCATTCAATGGTCTTTGAAGAGAGGGAAAGCATTTTTTTTTAAGCAGAAAAGGCAATGTGTTTAAAGCATATGGTTCAGGCTTATCACATTTTGCCATAAACATAGTAGTGTTCAGTAAATGCTAAGAGAATGAATGGTGATAATCAGAGCCTGAGACACAGCACAGCAATGTCATCTCCTTGCTGAATCAGAGGCCCTCATATCTCCCGCCCTGCATGTCACTCAGGGCATTTTTGCTTTTCCTCATAGTCGTCAGATGGTCTGCTCAGGAAGCCCCTGACATTCCCTGTGTGCCAACTATGGAGCATAGAAAGGGGAATCTTGAAGGGTAGGGCTAGCCAAAGTTCACTCCTTCAAGGAAAAGCAGCAATGGAATTGTACCCCGAACTACAGTCGTATATGATTCACCACATTTATCTCTGAAACCTACAGTGAGTTCTGAATTTCTTGTGGCCTGGCTGGAAAGCACCTGCCATGATGTTCAAGGTTTCTTAATGGTCAGCGTTGGGCTGGAAAGGACAACTTTGTTGCCAAACAGTATATGAAATTTCAGTATTGCTTTACCTTCACCTCTTAATTTCTCTGGGAATCTAGTCTCCTCATCTATAAAATGGGTATGGAGATCAACCAATAGAAATAGCATAAGAACTAGGAAAAAAGTTATAATTTAGTCATTTGCCATCCCACCTGGCTCAATAGAACTTGAGTAAAAATGGACTCAGCATTTTTAAAATAAAAACTTTTATTGATTCATTGTGTGTTTCACATCATGCATTCCAGTCCCACTTATCTCCCTATGTCTTTGCATCTGCCCTCTGCTCTTGTAACCCTCCTTCCAACCCCTCCAAAAAAATGTTTAAAAGAAAAACAAAAATTTAAATCAAACAAAGCAACAAAAACAAAGAAGCAACAATAACAAAAAAAGAATTAAAGGTAGAAAGGAAGGAAGGAAGGAAGAAAGGATGGGTGGATAGTCTTGTGGAAGCTGTAGGGTGGCCCCTTGAGTACATTCATATTTACTTGCAAATGTTCATTGCCAAGAGTCTGGCTTAGGTCTCTGGTTTCCGGCACACCTCTGATAAGGGGCTCTCTTACCAGGGCTCCTCCCTAACATTCTGTTTTTGTTGGGTGTCATGGAGATCCTGCTGTTTTGTATCTGTAGGTTCGTCCCCATCACATACTCCAACAGTTAATAGATGGGATGGAGAACCACAGGCACAAGTCGGCCCAACCCACCATGACCCCCATCTATGACATGATGGACTCTGTGTCTTAACCACACACACTGATTGACTAATGTGTGCCAGATATTCTTCAATGTGTTTTGCTGGGAGGTGAAAAATAGTTGGAAGGGGTTTGCCTAAGGTGCTGATTATCAAAAACCAAAGTGGAGTATGTCTGAGGGAAAACTGTGAATGATTCATGGGGTCTATAGAGTGAAATAGACGTAGGTGGGAAGCATGTTTTCAGAGCCCACTGCATTCCTGGTTCTGGTGTTCACTACAGGGCTAAAGAGGCTGTCCAGCTGCTGTTGTTATAGGCTGGACTGTCAGGGATGGTGGATTCCCAATGCTGAAGGACTTACTCTATGACTCTTCAGAATCAACCAATGGAAACATCCCATCTCCCTCATCTCTTAGGCTGTGAGCATTCTTGGGGCTGCTTTATGCTGTTGGCAGAATTACCTGGCTTATAGCTGAATGGCACCCACCCTCTTTGTGGGTTCTGCATGCCTTTACTCCTGTCTCATTCCCTACCTCTCACAAGCAGAGCAGTTACCCTGGATTCTCAGTCTGCTTTAGGGCAGCATAAGCCAAGAGAGGAAATGCTTGCCCAGCTTGCTTTCGTCACGATTGTGTGCCCCGTGTCAAGGTCTCTAATCTTTGCTCCTCTATTTTCTTGTGACTTGGCAAATCATTTACTAATGTGATTGGTACTGTGTCTTTTTTAAACTTAAGGACTGGGCTTTTTAAGGTATAAGTATGAGCCCACACCAAAGTTTAAGCTGTTTGGAAAGAAATCACATATAAAAACTGCATATTAGTTACTTAAATAAACATGAAAGTTTTTTTCTGTTCTTCCTTTGGGGGAAACTTAGGATCTTATCAATATTTCCATGATGTCTGGAGCCTGACACTTCCTCGTGATAAATACCAACATCTGTCATGTGAGAGGCATTCTGTGCCACATTTTGTACAACATGATGTTCGTTATAGCAACCCTGACCTCATCTTACATATCAGATTCCAAAGGGATAAAGGACTACAAAGACCCTGGTCTTCATGATTTCAAACCAATTTTTACTTAGTATTCTCATACCTTCTCTCTAGATAAAGCCTCTTGAAATCCTGTTGGTTCTGATTCTGGGCTTTGGCCAGTAGGAAAAATGCAAAGATTTAGTAGTCTTACAATTGACTTTCTTTTTTCTTTTTAAATGGCATTGGTGTTTTGCCTGCATATATGTCTATGTGAGAGTGTCAGATCCCCTGGTACTGGAGTTACAGATAGCTGTGAGTTGCCATATAGGAGCTGGGAACTGAACCACGGTTCTCTTGAAGAACAAGTGCTCTTAACCACTGATACATCTCTCCAGCCTACACTTGACTTTCGAAACCTACTATAAAACAAAGTTGATTTGTTCAGTCAGACTCAATAAATAGAAAAGACCGGAGACATGGTTTTTCATTCTAACTTAAATGTAAGAGAGTGGTACAGGAGGGCTGGAGAGATGGCTCAGGGGTTAGCAGCACTGACTGCTCTCCCAGAGTACCTGGGTTCAATTCCCAGCACCTACGTGGCAGCTCACAACTGTATGTAACACCTGTTCCAGAAATATGACACCTTCATACCAATGCACATAAATAAAGCTAAATAACAATAAAATAATAATAAAAAGTGTGTGTGTGTGTGTGTGTGTGAGAGAGAGAGAGAGAGAGAGAGAGAGAGAGAGAGAGAGAGATATTAAGCCTCTCTCTTCTTTCAGAGTCATCTATTGCCATGTCCCATACTTTACCAGTGAAGTAGTAAACTTGGCTCTGGTGGTACTGGACATAGAGCCTGTGCTGTGCACGGGATGGAAATACCATTGCATCCCGAGGCCACAGAGAGAGGTGGCAATGAAAAATCACCTCCTGTGGCTTTACCATCCCTACCCCCTTCTCTAAGCATTTTTCCTATTTACTCCCCCTCTTCTCCTCCCAAAAGAGCTAGCAAGCTCTTAGTTCCTTAAATTACAGAACAAAGCCAGCTTCCTGCGAACCCCTTTGGACTTCAATTACAGACATATTCAAATGTGTTCCCCGCACCAGCACAGACACACTTCTGCTGTGCTTAATGCAAACTTGTTGAAAAGTGAACATTCTTCCTCATTGACTTTAAATTGGATAAATGCTCATTGGAAAGAATAAAGTGAACTGGTGCTGGAGAGAACATGAGAGAGAGAGAGAGAGAGAGAGAGAGAGAGAGAGAGAGAGAGAGAGAGAGAGAGAGAGAGACCAATAAGGGCATGTGGTGTCTAAATGTACAGGCACTAATTTCTCTTCGTGGCAGTCATTTGGTGTGTACTGTGTGAATGTACTTCAGGATGATGTACATACTAATGAAATTAGATTTGTTAAGCAGTGTGCTAGAGAGGTGAACCACAGCAAAAGAACTTTCTTCTGCTTATGAGATCAGATGGCATTGAATCTGCCTCTTCAGTTTGTGTGATCTTGGGCAAGGAATTTTTGCCTCTTTTGAGTCCCAGTCCTCTTATCTGTGATTCCAGAGAAGCCTCACAAGCCCCTGCTGTGGTTGTGAAAATTATATGAGATGATACACTCTTGCCTGCTTCTTGGAAAGCCTCTGATGCACAATAGTTGATCAGTCACTCTTATATACATATCTTAGTCAAACTCCTGGCAGTCTGCATTTTAGTAAAGTCATAGCCTGCATTTTAGTAAAACTATATTTCTATTTCTTGGTAACTACGGCTCTGTGATCTTGTGTCTGTCTACCTGTTGGAACTGTGGTAGGGAGACCTCACCTGAACCATCCCCTGATTGATCTAGAGCTAAGCTTCAAGATTGCAGAAATTGCCTGTTCACCATTCTCAGCCTGGTGCCTGGCACACTGAGCATGCTCAGTAATTCCTAGGGCGAGGTTTATAAGAGGAAGAATGAATGCCACTTGCCACAAGGAAGACTCACAGGAAACCACATTTTCGGGGGAGTTCTGGCTTTCAGAGCTCATTGGCCTGGAGCTGTGTCTTGAGTACAGATGGGCTCCCACTTAACCTGCTCATGGATTGGGAGGCAAAGGGTCCTGTGTCTTTAGAAGGGAGCACTTTTGCAGCCATTCCATTAATGCCTTCAGAAGGGGATGGCACTAATTTCCTACAAAGCAGTCTTCTATTCCAATAGCAGAAATTATATTATCTCTCAGTTGAAAGCTATTTTAAAGTAGCATTGCTGTTTGTATCTTAATGAAGGTAAGAGTTACCATGTTTAGCTTCCTAGGCTTACCTCTCTGGGGTCAGCCCTGTGGGGTCAGCCCTATGTCCCCCACTTCATTATTCTTGTACAGCCAACTGAGGATGAGGAATAAGATGAATATATGATTTTATCTGTACCAAGCATGCATCAGCTATTTTTTTCTTGACGTTATTCTATAAACAATAAGTGTAAGCATTCATCTATCATTTATATTGTATCACCTATAAATAATCTAGGGATTATTATGTAAAAATATTTTGTATATATTTAGGACAATAAATGTACCTGGACAATTTCAGTAAAGCTTTGGTTGTGCTACCTCCAATAAATAAGGAAACTGAGACTCAATAAGCTAAGAAGTGATCTCAGAATGTGCCATTCATTGCATGGCCAGGTTAGTAATAACCTCAGGTAAGGCCAAACCCATGCCTTTCCCATAAAGATTTCGAATCCAAAAGGAGTGCTCACATGCTACATCAGTCAAGATCAGCACTGAGATGTTTTCCAGAACAGTATGATTCTGTGTTCTCATGAGACATCTGTAGAGGTTCCTTGGGGTCTCGCTAAGGTAACAGATCCTGGAGTGCTCTGATCACTGACTGTTTCGGATGAATTATGTTAATTATGTTTTGGTCTTTTTGAGTTTCTAACCTGCTTACAAAGCAGGACAAAGCCAGTCTTAATGCTATTCCATTTGAAAGCACATCCTTCAACCTTGTCTTAGCTCAGGGAGGAAAACAAGCAGTCTATAGTAAGGCCTCTCTTCCTATCTAGGACAGTGCTCCAAGAGCAGAATGTGAAGCCTAATGTCCCTCCAGCAGGGACACTGAAAGAAGCACTGAAAGACAGAGGCCTAAAGTTCCTCTAAGTCTTGGATTAGAACAGAGACATGAGCTCATTACAGAGGCGACTATATCTTATAGTGCTGTCATTAAGAAGCCACATCCACTTCCTTGTTAGATGGCAAGTGACAGTGGTGCAAAGGCCTCAGTGATCATTTTATTCTTGGTTCATTTCACTTACAAGCTGTCCTGCTTAGTCTCCTAGCAAGCTGTCCTGTCTACATGTGAGCAACAACCTATTCATAGCTTAGCCATTCTTATAAGCAGCTGGTTCCTATCGCATCCAGCTCCCTCCCCTCTTATCTTAGGCATTAGGTCCTTGAACTGTGTATGAAGTCCCACACTGCAACATTTCTTCACATCCCTTGTCTGTAAACATAGATGAATAAAAAGTCTCATAGGAAGACAGAAAACAGAGGGATGCAATGAAACAAAGTCATAAGTTTATATAGTGGAGAAAGAATGTTGGGATCTTTCTATTAGATACTCCAGAACTTGGAGATAGCAGAGACTGTGGAGAGGTTACTGTGTGCAGCTCCTGTGTTGGAGATAGTGGTCATTTGTACTGTGTCTGACTGTCTGCTCCACCATAGCTCACTGGCCAACTCAGGTCTCAGCTGAGACTTCAGAATCCCTGCTCTGGGACTTCCTACCATGCACTCACAGGAATTGTCTCTCCTTCATTGTGCTGAAAAACTTAATAAGCAAGAACTGTACTTATGTGGTCATTCATCCCTAGACAATAGATGAAGGCAGAGAACACAGTTGTACAGGTGGGCTGAATTAAGAAAGGGTGGGTCCTGAGTTGAGATGCCATTATAAAAGTAACAAGACCCCTGTGAGCTTAGGAAACTCTGGACATTTCATGATCTAATTTGTACAATTAAAGCTAATTGGTACCAGTGTGATGACTTAATCACAGGGCTTCAGTGAGGCTGAATGAAATAATGGATGGTGCCAAAATGCTTTTCTAAACTTTAAAGTGCTCACCCAAAAGAAGGGTCCAGTTACTACACCATTTCCCCCCTTAACCTATAGTGTAGAATTGGAATTTCAGAATGTTAACACCATCCCTCATTTCCAGTCTAGATCCAACCTGTAATTTAATGGTTAATTACACTTTGTATTTTTTTTTCTTCTTCTTCTTCCAGAATGAATGCAGGTAAAGGGACCCTAGTTATAGACCTGGCCTCTCTTTGCATTTCAATGGATTCCCCAATGGAACAGCCAAATTCCAACTTGCTATTAAAATGGGCAGCAGACCAACAAAATCTGTGCTCATCAAAAATTCAGTAAAATAAAAAGATGTAAGAGGGCATTTTCAAAGAATTCAGTCTGACCCCCCTTGTAATTTTAATGTATGCAAACTATATTTTTTTTGCACCTGCAAGCACAGTCTATAAGCCAACTCTAGTCTCCAAATTGCCAAAGCTCAAAAAAGAAAATATCTGCCTTTCAAATTCAACCCAGAAACCTAGTAATGAAACAGGGATGGGATGGAGGGCTGCCTAAAACTATTTATAGGAATATTGGAGAGGATAATTGCCATCCTGTGGTTTGTTCTGAAGTACTGCTGCCTGGCAGAGATGTGTTCAGCGCATCAGAGGATGAAAGGAATCCTTAGAGATCCTGAGTTACCTGAGCATCTTCCTGTTGCAGCTTCACTTCCTTCTTGCTCTTCTCTTGTCTTTTTCTAAATGGCTGAGACAGGCTTCCATCCTTTATCTGGACTTTCATAGCATAACTCATTTAGCACAGCCTAGGATTCAGGCTCTGTGCTGGCCCCTGCGGATCCAGTGATGGACAAAAGATAGGTCTCTACTCCTAGATTTTTTAATAGAGGAAATAAGACAACAAGATAATACCCAGTCAGAAAATCAGTTGTAATTCTAAATCTCTGGGAGAACATGCTGTGCTCCTTGGGATGGCAAACTCTTTATGAATTAGTGATGTCTCTTTTATTCATGTTAAATCCACAATTGTGAGGATACTAGTCATAGGATTTTTTAATTATCATACAAGATATTAGATATCACTATAGCATTTCCCAACAAGGGTAGATTCTCTTTACCACTCAGATCTCCCTAACCCTGTTATTCCTAATTTCTCCTTATAAACCACCCCATCCCAATGTCTTTTCTTCTTTTGTGTCCCAGGAATCCTTCTTCCTGCCAATGGCTATACTATCTTTGGTCAAATACTTAAAGGACTCCATATCCTACTGATACTAGGGAAACTGGGGTTCTTAATCTCATTCTTAAAGGAATTTCAGAACAGAGTAAAGTGGAAGTGTTCAGACAATTTATTATAGTAATATAATAATACAAAAAACAAAGCAAGCAAGCTTTAAACCTCAATAACTGCAAAAGAGAGGGACGAAGGAGAGGATGAAAGAAGCTGTTTTGTTTGAGTTGCCAACATGGCCGTCTTCCCTGTGGCAGCCAGCAACCACAGTGTTGGGAGCTGTTGCTTTTGATTAAAAGAAGGGAAGCCACAAATATTAATGAACTCATACTTTGGTGCAGCATCTGAAAAAAAGGAGATGGAAAAAGAAAAAGGAAAACTTTCTAAAGAGGTGGTTGTTTTGCCAGGCTTTTGACCCAATATAACTAGAATGTTAAGTCTTTACCGAGGCCAGCGATTCTGTTTCTTGGCTGGGAGTTTTCTGTTAATTGGCTCTTATTGGTGTTTTAGTACTACCACTGAGATACTTACACATCCATGTTGTTTCTGTGCTATTGACAATAGCAAGGAAATAGCCCCTTCCTAGGTGACTACAGACAGGTGAATAGGTCATGAAATTCACGTTCTACACAGAATGTAATCTTACTCAGATGTAAAGAGAAATAGGGTTTTCAGGAAAATAAATGGACCTGGAAAGTCTAATATTGAGTGAGGTAACCCAAACTAAAAAAGACAAAAGCTACATTACATGTTCAGTGTCACATGTGGATCTTAGCATGTAGTATACACACATACACGCACACACACACTTACCCATGTTAAGCCTAAAAACTGAAAAGCAGGCCAAAAGAGTCTTTTCAAAAAGGTATTTTTATGATCTATGAAACATACATAGGAAGCAGTATCAGAACATAGAGGATGTGCTAACACACATGGTGCTGTGATCCAGTAACAATCCTCCCCAGAGAAGTAATATTTAAGCTGGGACTGAGAATATACAGAGTAATGGGTCAGGACCACCTTTCTCTTAGAACCACTGGGTGGGCAAAGTGAGACCTGCTATGACAATGCATTTGGTACCACCCATGCACACTGAGATATCGAACCAAACTCTCTTGGTTGCTTCCGTAGGACTTTTTAACACAAGGCTCGATGCCATCCTATGTATTCTGGGACTTATTTTTCACAAAACCTCCCAGTAAGCTTTGGCTCCTTTTCTCTTGACAGACAAGGAAGCTTAGGGAGCTATGAATGATTGACTCAAGGTCATGGAGGCTACAATTGGCCACCAACTGCTGACTCCCGCTCTGCCCTCCCTTTCTTACCACGGCTGCGTCTTTGGCAATAGCACTTTTATCCCCAGATGTCTGCAGTTGCCCTGCCAGTGATCCCTGACTTCTCTATAGTCATGGCTGTTCCCCTGCTAGGAGATGCAGACCCATGTATACATAGCCCACAATCCTCCTCTTCTTTCGGTTGTCATGACCACGCTTGCATTTCCCCCAGAGTGACATACTTCTTGGTAAGTGTGTGTTTCCGTAAGTGGCTGCTAAGCCTTTAGGAGGGAAGCCAGCTGTTGCTTCGCATTTAGTTCTTTAAATACAGGTGACAACACACTGTTTGCCTCCAGATATTCACTCACCCCTCTGGCAGTGCCTCAGTGGCCTATGCCAGAGACTCCTTTTCTCCTGTCCTTACCTGAAGTCCCCGTGTTGTGAGTATGCATATAATCATTAAGCTTTTTAAAAATGTTTGTCATCTGAACTTTATTTTAATAAATGGCATCATGCACCGCAGGGTGGTCTCATTTTATTTAGGAGAGGTCTTCTGAACAAGGTGACAAAGACACTGCTGTCCTGCTGGCCCTTGGTAGTGCAGATGTGTAGTCATGTGTTACGGTGATTTTAGAAGTAGGCATCAGTCCTTACGAAGAATAACCAGGGGCAAGTGTCTCCCACCTCCACCCAGTTTCTTCGTATGAAAAATTCTAATCTCTCTTATGTGCAGTTTCCAAAGATGGTTTTATTAAACCAGGAATATTCTTAAGGCTACATGGTAACCCCAAGATGAGCTCAGTGCATCCCAGCCCACTGCAGGCAGCTGACCTTAGCTGCCAGAGTCTTGAACACCATGCCATCCCCATTAGCCCCTCAACCCAGTGCCCCATATAGGACTCTTCATTCTCCTTTCATCAACTCCATCCTTCTGAATCTCCATCTCTCCCCATGCCCCAGACTTTATCTCCTTCAAATTCCAACTTATATACACTTTTGTCTGCCAGGAACAATCGATTGCCTGGATAGGGGTAGGCACCTATTGAGCATGATATAGCTGGTGATATTCCAGACAGAGGGCACTCCCAATATAGAGGAGAGAAGGAGGGCCAGGATAGAGACTGAGACATTGAAAGACAGCTGGTGCCAGTATCCTGGAGTTTTCTTGGAGTGGGCAGTGGTGGGTACAGGCTTTGGTAGGGCACGAGAGGTCGAGAGAACTGAGGATTCTGTTTCTAGTCTAAATGTTGTGAGCAGGTTTTGAGAGGCTTTCTTACAGTATGTGGGGCTCTCTTGCTTATAGGACTGTGCCTGCCTTGTGGCTAGATTAAGAGCACCCTGAGAGCAATTGCCACTCCCTGTTCTGACATGGGGTGTGGGTTTTATAAGACTACAGGGGGACAAATGCAGAAAGAAAGGCTTCCAGTTTGAGGGCTGGTTTAATTTCCCACCCAAGCCTGCTGCAAGTGGCTTATTCTCCGTCTCATTTCTTCCAGCTCATATTTTAGCATCCTGCTACCTTATTGGAGTAAGTTTGGTAGATGGAGTTTATGGGAGAAGCAAAATTTCATTTATTATAGTTTATGTTTATCATATGTATATATTCTCATTATTTTATGTGCAAAGAGTGTTTCTCAGGCGCTACTCTATGGGGAGATAATATGCAAAGAGATCTTCTATTTCATTTTTACTAACATCACTGCAGTTTGCTAAATCATCACCATCAAACCATACTTTAATTTAATCTACTGTATTGCTTTCCAAAGCATTTCCTATGAGTAACATTACACTCCCCGAGTTTTTAAAAAAATAACTTGCTCTAAAATATAAAGTGAAATTAAACAAATGGTTTGTCCTTTCCTGTGCCCGCCTTTCCCATGTGAATAAGAGGATGCATGAACACCAGCAGGGAAGAGGCGGAAAGGGCCATAAACCGTGTTCTTTCAAGTCACACTTGGATTTGGACATAGATGAACCTAGTACTAGAATGCAGCCCTACCACTGATTGACTGCAAGACCTCATGCAAGCCCTGGGATATTTTAAGGCTTCTGTTGCCTCATGTGGAAGATAAGAGTTACTGTGTTTGCTCACTCACATTGTGGTTTCACTGTTATTTTTTTTTTTTTGAAAAGAAAATCACTAAGGTACTTGGCATTGTTCTTGCCCATAGCAGGTGCTGAGGAAACAGCTGCTATTGTTAATAGGTAAAATGCTACATCTTTACCCTGCACCTTCAATCAATTTATAGGGCTTTTGTGCATCCATATCCTCAAGTCTAAAATGAGGATGAGGCAGACAGTCTAATAGGTTTGTTGTATGGAAGAAATGAACCAGTGCCCATAAAGTGATTAGGAAATAGCCAGTCTTCGGCAAAGCCACAGTAGACATTAGCTTCTGTTGTTTTCTTATCAGTTGTTATCATGTATGCTTGCCCTCTGCTTTCAGACATAAAATAAAATGAATTTTCAGACCATATAAAGGGTAAAGTTTGAATTGCACAAGCAATAAGGACTGTTGCAGACTTTATTGATTCTACTCTTAATGGGAGAAGCCTGTGAATCTGAAGCATTTTCAATTTCTGTTTTATCTAAACAATTGCCTTTGTCATGGTGCCTATAATGATCTGAAAACTCCATTGCATATATCTTGCTTGGCCCCACTGCAAAATATCCAGCGACTCACGTGATGAAAATTACCTTAATTAAACAGAACTGTCTAGAGTCTGTGTTGAGTCAAGACCAAGAATTCTGAAAGCCTATTCATCAATGAAAATGTCTCCTCATTATTCTGCCCAGGACTTCATCAAATGACCCACTTTACTAAGTTTACTAAGCTTTAGGAAGCTCTGGCTTGCCGAGCACCCACCTGCCTCCCTGTCCCTACCTGCTTATCTCCTGTTACAGCAGGTTCTAGGAAAGAGGAGAGGTGCCAGAAAAGTGAGCTCCCAGCCTCCTCTCCAGATCTGGGGGTTGCACTAAGGTAAGGATGGTGAAACAGGCCATTCCACAGGAGGAACATACACTGTTCCAGAAATGTCTTCTTCATGAGCTGAGTGTGACTCAGTAGAGCACTTCTCTAGCACTTAGAAAACTATGAGTCTCCAACTTAACACCAAAAAACACCAAAGAAAGCCAACCTCACCTTTGATCAACAGCTCTGTAGGGAAGTAATTGATATAAATTGCACTTACATAAAGCACACATTTGAGGGATTTGATTTTACGTATACATCCATTATTACCACGGATGTGGCAAGGCTCCTTGTCATTACAGATGACCTGTCTTCTGTTTCTGTTTATTTGTTTTACTTTCCAGAACCTAATTGTAAAAGGGCTTCTTGCTGGAGATGGGTATATTCTCTAGATGCTCATCTTCCTGAGATCTTCTTGGATTGGCTGCAGCTCATTTCAAAAACCTGGGTCACTGTAAGGCCTTGAAGTCTGGGTTCTACTCATGACCCTGTCCTTTTATAGCAGTAGTTCTCAACTTTCCTAATGCTGGGATCCTTTAATACAGTGCCTCTTGTTGTGGTGACCTCCCAACCATAAAATTATTTTGTTGCTACTTCATAGCTGTAATTTTGTGACTTTTATAGATCATAATGTCAATATCTATGTTTATCAATGGTCTTAGGCAACCACTATAAAAGGGACATTCAAAGCCCCAGGGGTCAAGTCCCACAGGTTGAGAACCACTGCTCTATAGCAATGTGGTCTTAGCCAGGCTACTTTACCTCTCTTGGCCTATATGTCCATGTCTATATATCAAGGGTTACAAGGACTGCCTTGAGTTTAGTCAGTTTAAATGAAATGATTTTCATGAACTGGTAAACACTTGTGCCAGTTGGTCACAGCTACTCATGGCTTCTTCCTTCCCTACTTGGATTTCTCATGAATTATCTTGTCTAAAGTAGCAGCCGGTTCTCACAGTATAATCTGTGAACCAACAGTGCAGCCTTATTTGGTCAGTGGTTAGGATAGAAATTTTAATTGGGAGCCTCACAATTGTGCTGTCCATGCCATATCTACTGAGTCAGCACCCTTGGGAATGGTTTCAGCCCCCTGCTCCTTAATAGGCTTTCTGGGTGTTTCTGGCACAATTAAGAGGTTTTACTCCCTTCCCAGGGATAAAGAAGAGACAGAAGTACTGCCTCAGCTATCAATCCCAACCATAATCCCCAAATATGTTCAGTGCTAGCAAAAGATGCTGCCACACACTCCTAACTAATACAGGGTTCCTTTGGCTGAAATAGGGCACTATGATTATTTATCTTACTACTTTACTCTTATACTTTTTTCCCCAAAGATGTTCCTTGGAGACATCGAGGTACTGCAGCATCTTTAGACAGCCTATGTCTTTCTGTGTTCCTGTTTGCCTGCATAGAATGATTGGGAAGCTCCACCCAGTGTCCTCTCCAGATGGCTGGTGCATTGGCCTAATTTCTCCCCATCGGTGACAATGTGGCAGCAACATGATATCTCCCAGCTCAACATCATGACCTCCTGCCCTTTTCCTGTCAGAGATGACAGGGGAGCTGGGGATAGCAGGTGGCACGAGCTCTGGACTATCTATTAGAGCTGGTGGCTCTTGTAAAACCATTTGCTCCAGTCAAGACTTTCCTTGCAAATAACTCTCTGTTTCAACAAGCCAGGGTCTGTTATCACTAATTATTTTTGGATTAAGAAGGGCTAACAGGACTGGGCCTTGGAAGGTCAGAATAATTTGAGTAGATAACTAGATTGCTGAATCCCCTAGGGAGGAAAGGATCTCCTAGACCAAGGTTCCAGGAACTCTGATTGAAATGAAACAAAGTGTTTGTTTTCTCTGATGAATGCTGATAAGAGACTGCATTTATATGACTTTCTATTGCCAACTACTAGGTGTTAGAGCAGAACTGTTGGGAGGGTGACATTCTAGGTCAAAAACTCAACAGAGGGAGGAGGAGGACTGGTGAGAAAATTTTACTATGAAGACAAGAGGGGGCAAGGGTACTTTTTAAGAACTGAGTCACCACATCCACCAAGCCAGGGTGCTACCTTATGTACTCTGTCCTCACCCCTCGGAGCTTTTAGACTCACAGCAAATTATTTAACACTTTATGGCTGAGACTCCATTTCTTAAGAAAATAAATAATGTTCCCTATTAGAGCATTATAAAGATTAAGTGAGGTGCCTACACACACACACACACACACACGATTAGAGAGAGAGAGAGAGAATGTGTTGGGGATTGAACCGAGGGCCCTGGACATACCCCTGGGTACATCAAGGGGCTCTTCAAGGGGACTTGGATTTGGTTCCCAGCCATCAGCATCATGCAGCTCACAACTACCCCTAACTTCAACATCCTCTTCCGGCATCCAAGGCCACCCACATGCATGTGGCATACATACACAAACAAACACACAAGTAAATAAAAATAATAGAATTCCCCTTTAAAGGGGGCTTTAAAGAGGGGATATAGTTAGGTAAATAATATGGAAACAGTAAAATTGATGATATATAAAATTATATCACATTTTGTGTATTATGTAGGCCAAACTATAGATTTTTATTCTGGGCTTCCTAGTGCTTAAATGAACAGAAAGAGCTTTAAAATTGTGAAGTACCTGCACAAAACAAAGGGAGGGATCACAGAATATATACAATTTATTTGATACATATTTGTTTACATTTCAAATTGTTATGTGTGACATGAAGGTTTCCTGTTACTACAAATAAACTAAAAGCTTTATACCGAGGCTCCTTTAGAGCCACCCTTTTGGGGGCATGACATCAATATTTGGCATCCTGATTCAAAATAGAAATTAATCATCCTAGGGTCGAGGGATTTTCAAGACTTGCCCAGTTGGTATTGCTATATCCAGTGAAAGGGGGCATGTTATTCCTTGAGCAGTTGAAGCAGAATAGCTGCTTTTTTATTAGTGCACTCTTAGGCTCCTGGCAAGCCTTCCCTTAGAACACAATGTGTTCTACCCCACTCACAAAACTTTGCTAATTATAAAATCTGTGAAGTCGGGTCCTGGAAGAAAAAAAAACTGTTTTGCACACTTTACAAATAATAAGCCTCTATGGGTTGAGTGCTGACTCAGACAATTCAGGTTTGGGCTTATTTGGGTATTCATAAGAGTCCCTCTTTGCTGATTATGTCAGCACAAGCTCTTTATTGAATTATGGATTGGGTATTTAATCAAGGCCCATGTCTTATTATTAGCCATGTAGCACTCCATTGTTTTAGTGGAAAATGGAAAGTATAAACCTGATTTGCAAGAAAAATCTATTGGGCCCCTCATAAATAACATTTTATAGGGTACTCTTCTTTTACACCCCTATAATCCTCATGTGCATAAGAGTTGAGGATAGTTACTGCATTGTGTTGATGGAGTAGGGGTGTGGCATGTATCAGAGTGGAAAAAAGCTGAGCCCTGGTGCTGGTTTGTGTGAGTTTCTTCTCTGCTAATCTTGGGTTTGGGCTTGGGGCTGTTTGGGGAGAAAAGCTGGGACATATTGGAGAGCATTGAAATCACAGTATATATTATGAGGTTTGGCTTGGGACACTAACTACATGACTGTACTGTAAACTTACATAAGACACTTAGCAATTTCTTCACACAGGCCCAGTAAATGACTGGGCTGTAACAGTGTCTCCATCCTTTCCTACAGTGCCTAGGTTGTAGTGATATACAGCCCAGACTGAGGACCAACCCTGATGAACTCTGCTCCCAGGAGAGCCGTGGAATATCTGCAGTGGTTTTCTGGCTTTGAGCTGAGTTCCAGGTCTACTCTCTGCGGTTACCTGTCCTTCAGGGTTCTCCTGGATGCTCACACTTGTAGAGTGTGCATTAATAGCAGAGGTAAAAGGTCTTGAACCAGAATTTGTGGAATGCAGGTATCTTAGTGCCTTCTAGCTGAGACTTGGAACATTTAGCTGACTGGGATAAGAAAGAAACCTGGAAGCCCTGTCTTGTAAATTTGGAACTTGATCCTTTGGCTGACAGCATCCTGAGTTCATTGCCTCAATACCACCTTCTGGCTCTGCTAGTATGGCTCAGCATGTGATGCTATGAAAAGGGTGGCATTGTTTTCCTTCTCAGGGCTGGTTGGAGGTTTAAATCTGATTAACCAATGGAGGAGGGTCTTCACAAGGGAGGTTTTCTGAAAACTTGTTAATTCACTCTGCCTTGAGATCATCCCTTTTCTGCTGTTGTTATCTCTTTCTTTAGATCCTTCATGCCTCTCAATTGTCTGGCTCTCCTTGTTAGAATCCGCCCTCTCAATGCTCCCTTTGCCCTGCCTGCAAGCATGTTGGTCCTAACAGTTTCCACATTGTGGCCTCTCCTGCTTGCTGCCACCATTGCCAACTTGGAACTGGTCTTCAGGCTTCCAGACTTCTGGTCTCCCAATGCTCCTACTGCAGCCAACATGACAGTTATACATGAGGTGATAACTGGCAAAGGGCAGAGGAAAGATGCCCAGGATGCAGCTTGCTGTGGATCTTCAAGGAATTAGCAAACATGGCTGGACGTTACCACATTTCCTAAGGCTCCGAAAGATGCTGTCTCAGTGCTACTGCAGCTGTAGGTAGAGTTAGCCTGGCACAGAGAAGGGTTACGTGCCCTGGGCAAAAGGATGGAATGAGCCAAGTCCCAGGGTGAGCAGGAACCTGGTGGGTTCAGGAGAATAAGGACTACAGGATCCTGGGCTAGAATTTGGAACCCAGGCAATCTCTGAAGGACACCTGGAGACTTTCCAGTGTTTGAACCATGTTTCTGTAGTTCCCAGTGGAGGACTGACCTAAGAAGAGGTATTCAGATGTGAGGAAGCAGGATCTCCAGTATGTTTTCTACTTCTGTTTCTAAGATAGACTCTTAACTATTTTGAGAAATGATTTTTTTTATATGTTTCTACTAATGGAAAGATAAAGTGGAAAGCAGTTCACAACATATTAGGGAGAAGGTCTATTACTGTGCAGATCCTTAGCCACCATCAAAATTGTCTAATGTCTCAAGCATCCAATGCAGACCTTGGGGCAAAGAAGCCTTCTCCTCCAGGAAGACTACTTTCATCTATATTTTGCTAAAATTCATCTGTCTTTTCTTGTATTCTTAATTGGGGCAGTGAGGACTATGCCTTTAACATCCTATTTTTTTTTTACATGTTTTGAGCCCCCACAAAGGGATCATTTATTCTCCCTTTTTTCTAATTTCTGTAACTTCCTACAGTGCTTTCACTTGTGATTATTGCTCTAGGTGAGTCTGAATCAAGACTATTAGTGACAATGGTAGTTTGATGACATGAGCATGTGCGTCCTGCTCTCATTGCCTAAAGGCCATCTCCATAAGGTTGTACTGTAGGCGGAAGATTGACATGTCCAGGAATGAACTGTCAGCTCTTTCAATCCACTTCCTTCCTTCCCTGTTTCATATCCCAAATAGTACTAACTTAACCTGGAGGGTCACTGATTCTCCATTCTCTCATAGCTCCTATTCCTGGCCCTCCGGTACCTGTGTCTACAGACTTTTCTCATGTTCCTGATTTTAAGGCAGGTTTTTGCCATGTTACCTATCTTGATATCTTGGAGTCTCTAAGGTTTTTCTTGCTTTGCACTGAGCTCTCCACCTGAGGATTAGATGGCCTTTCTGAAGTTCCTTTCTGCATACCACACTCAGTGGCTCCCTTCACCTTCTGGCCCTTTACCATCCCTCCTACCTCCTCCTGGGTTTTATCAGACAAAATTGGAAACCTCAAGTGCTAGGTGAAATCCAGTAGAACTTTCTGCGTGGTTGGAGCTGTCCCTTACCTGTACTGCACAGGATGGGAGCCACTGGCCCCATGTGCATGTTGAATACTTGAAGTGGATTTGATGAGACCAAAGAAACTAGGTCTTTCTTGACTTTGATTAACTTAGACTGATAGTTGTCTTCCTTGTATGGGGCACTTGTATTCCTTGTTTGCAGTTTGTGATAAAGCAATAGGGAAGCATTCAATCCATTCTTCAAATTAGGCTGTGTAATAGATTGTCATGGGCATTTGAAAGGAGAAGTGTTCAATGACAGTGTCATGAAATGCATTGATCAGCTCCTTCTCGGAAGGTTCATTGATTATTAGGTCTGTGTCAAGCAGAAAGGTTGCTGGCATCCCATCCTTGGAAGACTTAAGCTTCATGTTTTGAAGATGGCTCAGAGACTTTCAAGTCATGCCATTTCCCTTGTCTGTACAGAGAGCCTTGCCTTGGCGTGGACCCACTTTCAACCTCAGTTCTGCATTTTGTCATCAACACTCTATTCCTTCCCCTACATTTCCCTTTTCTTTGGGGAATATCTGCCCTGCCTCTGTACTTACTATAGGTAGAATAATTACTCGCCTATCCTGGAAACACAGTGCTCCTACAGAGAGGGCTAGACACTGATATAAAGATGCTTGTGCGCAATTATAGCATCAGCCATGGTAAGTTGCATATACATATATTTGGCAGCCTAACACATAGGGTTATGATGAAGAATTTAACATTTTTACATACTTTTTTTCCTATATAGCCGAGAAAACAAACGCAGAGTGATTACACAGATTATCCAAGATGTATAATTCATGAGTTCGGCAACTAGATTCACACTAGGGTGGCCCTTCTCTAGCCTTTCCTAAGAATCACAGTTTTATTCTAATTTTGTATCACCCTACTAATGATTGTAATGTAAAGGATAGGGGCAGAGGCAGCTAAGGAAGAGATGTTGGGGGTGTTATGCTTGAATTACGTTTTAAAGGTGAACCTCAGATAGCCATGCTGAAGGTAAGTCCAGCTTTACTTTTTCCATCAGAATAATAGAAGCTTATGTACTCTGAGGAGGAAAGAGGAAAGGGGACCTCTTACATATATTACAGTAAAAGCAGATGTAGGGAAGTAAATGCTTTGTCATTTGTACCTAGGACCAGATTAAGTGTAATAGCCACCGCCCTGTGTGACATGATTTCAGGGCCCCACATACAGCCTACCTCTCACCAATCTTGAAGTTTCTTCACCAGAGCCCCATATTTGGGTGCAAGCCTTTGCCTCAAGCTAAAAATCTAAATGTGTGCTGGATTGCTGACACATGAAAACATTAGGCAGGAACACTTAATGTGATTAGTGTAGCCGCTCTAACCTTTATAGTGCTTACCCCTAGGGATATATCAGAGCTGGGAGTGGCATCATGAGAAAATTATTAATCCCAGTAAAACCTGGGTTAACGTAAGTGAAGAAAACCAAGTGAACAGATCTTCAGTGCAAAAAAAGGTGCCTGTGAGCAGGAGGACAAAGATATTATCCTTGGTCCCCTTTCCCTGTTACCTGAGCCTTGTAATTTCCATATTGCATTTGTGAGTTGAATGTGTTTGGAGTCACGGGGAAGACACAGCTGGGAAAAATCAATAGTGTCTAAATAGTGTGTGAAAGGAGGATTCTTACTGAGTGGCTATTATTACATAAACTCACATATTTTGTGTTGCTGAGGAAGCACAAAACAAGCTCACAAAAGAAAGACCAACTTTAATCCTGGACATCCAGTGTGCTACTGTTAGACTCTCATTGGTATGTTCAAATCCAAAGTATCTGTCTATGAACAGTCTGTCCCAATGTTTTCTTGTTCATTAAATTGAATTTGTCACACATAAAACCAAGCCACCAGAAGTCACAATAGGCTTACAAGGAACCAAAGATCATGCTCTCCACACAGAAAGCTCAAAGAAAAGAAACTTCACTTTTACAGCAAACTATTGTCTCAAATACACATAAATGTTTCTAATGTGTAGCGTTTTTTTTTTTTTTTTTTTTTTAAAGAAGGATTTCACTGTCCTCCCTCCAGTTTGCCAACCAGGTAGGATAAAAGACTCAAGGTGATTTATTTTGATGATTTCAGTAATAAAACTCAAGGGGGAAATTGGTTCATAGCGAAAACAGCCACTTTTCATTAAACGCTGCAAAAGACTCCAGAACGAATCTACGGAGGCAGGATCTGCCTTTTGAATCACGGACAGAGAGACAATTTGCATGTGACATAAATTCTCACAGGGTCCTGTTAAGAACACATCAGGCCTGGAATGAAAATTAAATTGACTTCTCACCCATTGGTGTCCCTTCCCAGCTCCACTCCTCTACAAGTCATTAATGGCTGTCTTTGCAAAGGATAGGATGTAGGCCTTTGGGGTTTCCCAGTCACAGAGATGTTTAGCACACTGCTGCTCGGGGCGTTGCTCTGCTCTTCACTCCAGCTGCCTGTAACAGAATCCCTATTAAATAAAGCAGCAGTGGCCATTGAACAGTGTACTCCCTGCCAGAGCAATCCTGCATCATGAACCAAGGTATCCTGGCCTGGCTCGTAATCCATCTCAAATTCCATGTACCAATTTGCTTCAAGGACTGTGAATTTGGAATTTTAGGGTATCTAAATGAAATTCCAAGTCTAATGATAATATCCAGGGTGATTTTTCTGTACATAGTGGGTTTTCAGAGACCCTTCTTCCTGAATGTATAAACTGTGTTTCCCCTTTATTAAAAGCAGACTAAGAGTTGGTTACTTCTAGTTGCAGAAAACCTTTATAATATGATTTGTATGCGCACCTGTGTGTGAGTGTGTGTGTGCGTGTGTGGTATATTTGAGTGTGTGTGTATGGGCTGTGTCAATGCACAGCTAAGGATGCCAATTTCTATTATTTTCTTTGCATTCCAATGAGGCTGAATTTGCAGCTAGGCTGACAGACAGCAACCCCCATACTTCTCTACCTTCCTATCCCTTAAGACAAAGATTACAGATGCATGTTGATCATGTCCACATTTTTCATGTGTTTTGGGGATTTGAGCTCAGGTTCTCATCCTTGCCTAGCAAACTGTCACCCTGTGGCCATCTCCCCAGTCCTCAAATAGGATATTTATAGTTCTTAACATTCAGAAAGTAGAGAGTGAGGTGGGGGATACTATTTTTTTCTACCTAATATACACCCCACATTATCATGTGTGATTATATATTGTTTCAGATTTTTGCTGTATGATATAAACACTGAAAATATAGAACACTAAATAGGCCATAAATGACCTAATGAATAGGTGTATAATAAACACTCAGAAACAACGCCTGAAGTAGAGACATAGCCATCACTTCCTATAACAGACATCTCCTGTTTAGTTGATGGTGGTTTGTTTGATTTTGTAGTCCTGGGGACCAATACCAGAACCTTGTGCATCCTAACTAAGAGTTCTACCATTAAACTATACCCATATCCCTTTGTTCTTTACAGTATGCACCTCATAACTTTTCCTTCTGATTTCATCCTTTAATAAACAAATACTTTGATTTCATCTGACTTTGTATATTAGTGCAGGCACAGTGTGCATTCTGTTGTGCTAGCCTGCATTTTAAAAACACTAATGTCTTTATGTGGTTACACATCTATTCATTGGCTTTCTTTTTTTTTTTAATCAAATTTAGTCTCTCATGAATTTATTTCCCTGTGTACACTGTTACAGTGGGGTTGTTTGGTGCATTGGTTACTTCCCTGTTGCCCTGATGAAGTACAATGAGCAAGGCACCTTATAAAAGAAATAGTCAGTTTGGGCTTGCCATTCCATAAAGATGAGATTTCATCATGGTGAAAAGATCTGGTAGCAAATGACCAGTGGCAGTAGGAACAGGAAGCTGAGAGCTCAAGGTATCAGATGTGTAGAGCCATCCAGGATCATCACAAGGTTTTTAATCCCAAAGCCTGCCCCAAATTCCATACCTCTTAAGCAAGGCTGAAGCACCTAAATCTCCCAGACAGCCCTACCAACTGGAGACTGGAGACCCAGTGTTCAAAGACAGAAGACACACTGAACATTTCTTTTTGAAGCCACCACACTGAGTCTAAGGGCATATATCTGTTTGGTTTGAAATAAACTATGTCTGTTTTCAACCCTGTTATACCATATCAGCTCCCCGCCAAAGATTGTGTGTAGTCCCGCCAATACTAAGCCAGGGGGGCCTTGCCTTTGCTGACATTTGCTCCTCAGTTTCTATCATATTTCCCTATCCATGACTGTATTTATTTATATAAATACTTGAATCAGAAAAAAATCATCACAGCTCCATTTTGCAAAATGAAGAAATGCATTTGCAAGCTTTGGAAAACAGGCCAAGAAAAAAAAAAAAAAAGTGCAAGTGGGAAAGCAGGTCAGGAACTGAAAGGCAAAGGGATTTCAAATACCCTGTTATTCACTTACCTGTATTATGATTTTAGAGGAATGTGGAATCTGTGGCAGCTAGAGGTCTGATATATTTTATTCCATCATATGAAAACAAACTGTGGGAAGCAAAATGAAAATAAAATAAGAGCAGTAAAATAAAATAAAGACCCTTTTATAGAAGGCAGATTCTGCCCAGACACTGGACCCAGTGGATTCCTTGATTACTCATTCCAAAGCTGTGGGCTTCAGAACTCTTGACTGATGTCAGACAGAAGGCAAAAGCTACTTTGGTTCTTAGTGTCCTGGGAGCTTTTATTCTTTCTTCTGGGCCAAAAGGTCTACAGCACTAAATGGACCTTATAGATATACAGAAGAAAAAAATACCTTTTTTTTTAAACTCTTCTTCCTAGTTTCTAATGTGGGACCTTGAGACTGAAGAAAGCAGATAAAAAGGGGGAAACAACTGGAGACTTATTCACAGCTGCATGCTCAAGGAAGGACTCAAAGGCTTCTTAGAACCCCAGCTGCATGGAACATCTTAGCAAAAGAATACATGCTTGGAATTGGTATGAGATAAGAGAAGGATATAGGCTTTTCTAGGCACTGATTTCTACCAGAAAACACATGGAAGAACTACTGGAAATGAGGCCTGACTGCCAGTCTGCATACACATTCCATCTGTACAGCCTTAGGGCTGATGGGTCTGTAGCTGTCTCCAGATATTAATCTTCATGCCTCTGGGTGGATGAAGAGGAACACCTTGGCAAGCTTTGGTCCTGCTTAAGCACAGTGTAAAAGATGGAGAGACTTTATGTCTACTTGTCAATTACTTTGAGTTGAAAACAGTCTGTGTTGCAGTGTGGCATATTTCAGGGTCATAGTTACCTACCCTTCACTGAACAAAGTTCCCATTACAGTGATAAAGCCATTCCTCATACCAGCTACATGGTTTTGTTATTTTCAGGTGTTTGCTCTGGGGATGGAGCAAACCTGTCTTCTCCTGGGTAATTTTCTCAAAAATCTTTGCCTATAACCCAATTCATAGATTTATTAGACATTTAGCACCCAAAGCCCTTCTTCATGTGAGAAAAGTGGCTAAATAGTACTAAATTGCACATTGTATATATCCAATGTGAATTTCTGTTATTTTTAAAGTAATATTCAGATTAGGGTGTGTTTAACATAAAAAGGGATTTCTTCTATTAACACTAGTTACTCTTGCAATTAAAATGGTATTCCAGAGTAAAGCCCAGAATGCATTCATTTCTCTAATGGTGCATCATTTATCTGTACCTTCCAACAACTTAGGGAAAGAAGAAAAGTCATAAATGAGTTAAGTTTGACTTAAACAGTAAGATGACTTATTCCCAATCACACAGTGGGCATGTAACAAGCTTGCAACTGAATGCAAATGCATTTCTATTGCTCTTCTCCTGTTACATCAAAATGCCTCTAACCAGGAAAAAGCACTTCAGTAGAATCTCTAGACACTTGAGAATATTTGCCTGGAAGCTACAGCTTTACTGAGGGAGTCACTTTCATTGAAGTTCCCAGTTGTCCAGTGTTTCGTACCCTCTGCTTTGTCCAACAGTAGATAGAAGAATTCTTATAGCAAGAACCAGGCAGTTAAATTGTCTCAGATTGATAGAGAAAGGCCGTTGTCTCTGTAATTCTCCAGGTTTGGCCATTGTTGGGCTATTTGGCCCTATTATTTCATGGAAGATATGGCAGACATGTTGTTGAAGTGGTTAATAATTTTCACATTGTTCACTAAGGAATTAAATGCTTGAGTTTTTTTCAGCTATAATCTTGTTGTGGTGCTATGAATATGACTTTACTTCAAGTAGGTTGAACATGAAAATTCACAAATAAATGCTTTAACATAATCAAAATTTCGTGGTGTAGAATTGACCTAGTTTGTAAGAAGACATCCCTCCAGAGTTCTTAGCTAATAGTACATTCACCCAACAGAGAAATCTTCCTACTAATAGAACTTAGCAGAGAAGATTGGAGTCTGTAGTTTGTGGGATAATCAAAAGGAGAAAATAATTGAAACTGAAATTATTAAAAGACAGCTCATGGCTACTCTGCAATTTTATCTTGACTGAAAACATATAATAGATGTATATCATATTATGATTATTTTGATCCTGATGCCAAGTCAGTTTGTAACCTTTCTTGATGTTGGAATTCAGTTTTGCTCCTTGGAATGTTACATCTGATGTTTAATGAAAGCTTCACATATAAAACATGCCCTCTCTGATTTCCAGTTTGAGCTCTTTAAAATTATATAAGGCTGAAAGGGAGTGCTTGGCAGACCTGAATCTGTGTGTATTTCTACCTTATCATCCTCGGTAGCATCTGTCTTCCAACACCTTCGCGATATGGATTGCTCTAAAATGTAATTGTCATTTTTATTGAATCAACTCCCTTTTTACTTCCACTTTGCTAGTTTATTGTGTGTTTTAAAAATTATATGTGACCCTGAGAAAGTCAGCTGACACAAATAGGTTTGGAATGAAGTGTGTAAGATTCTGGATGGCAGCTAACCTGTTTCTGAGTGATGGGGTGCACAAGCAGCCTCCTGGAATTGGTGTCCAGATTATAGCTGTCTTCAGGCTGAGACACTGGCCTCTTGTAGGTCTGTTCATGTACATCACTACAGAATTATTGAGAAGATTCTAGAGAAAGCAAAGTCTGGAGATGGCTCATATACAGAAGAATCGAATGCTTAGCATGATTTTTTTTAAAAAAAAAAAACTTTATTATTTATTTATTTGCCTTGGTGTTTGCCTGGAACTGGAACTACAGACAGTTGTTAGCTGCCATGTGGGTGCTGGGAATTGAACCCTGGTCCTCTGTAAGAGCAGAGGGTGCTCTTAACCTCTGAGCCATCTCTCCAGCCCCACTTAGCATGATTTTTAAAAATGTAACTGAAGCACTTATCATTGGTTTAAATATTATTTCTTTTTAGCTTCTGTGGGATCGAGGGTAAGCTGTGTGTGGTCATCATCTTGTTTTTCCCATGTCTGGCTTAGTACCCAGTAGATCTTCTGCACATGACTTCCAGTTGAATCCCAGAGGAATGACTCCAGCTCTTAGAGAAAGGGAAGGTAATCCTGTCCAGAGGCCCATGTCTGGAGCTGCTTTGCCAAGGGCAGGTCTCAGGAAGTGGAGTGTGAAGAAGCCAACAGTGAGTCAGTCTGCAAACACCAATGCAGATGCTGAGTCTAAGAGGCCAGTGATACAATCTACTGAGGATCATGTGGCCCAAAGCTGGAAAGCAGAGGGTCCTCTCGAGTCCTCCTCTGAGGTTTGCCCCCCATTGATTTCTTATCTTCTGGTGCCTGATGTGATCCACTCATCCAACACTCTAATAACACCCAGCTTTCCTTTGGTGTTAGGCAAGAGGGAATTGTAGAGGAGCAGATGGAATTTTCAAACACTGGAGATCTGAAGGATAGGATCCATATCTTCTTTTAGATATGAATAAAGGACAAGACAATTGCAGATTTAATTATGAAATTCTGTACTGTCAAATCACACAATCAAGAGTCCAAAATCCCTGATATGGATGGAAAGTCTATGATTCTTTTCTTTCTTTAAACACATATACATGTACATATACATGTGTGTATATATACATATATACATACACGTTTATATAGGTGTATTTCTTCCTTTAAAAAGTTTAAAAACACTGTGTGTTCCTGTTTATGCTTATATGTGGGGACATATACATGCTATAGTCATGCGTAGCATTTCAAGTTCAACCTGAGAAGTCAGTTCTCTCTATTTAGTTGTGATATCAAATATCTTTACCCATTAATCTATCTTCCTGACCCCAATTCTTTATCTTTAATGGACAGAAAAATGCTTATTAATTGCTGGTTATTGTGATGACAGGGATCAAACCTGCTTTATTTAAACCATAGCTAACATTTTCATCAAATGATGAGATGTTGTTCAGGCTCTGTACCAAGTAACAAAAGAAGCAAAATCACTATCACAGCCATGAAATTTCTCCAGAAAGACCCTTTATGTTCTAGATTGACCAGGCTTGAGCCAGCTAAAGAATGCCTTCCCTTCCCCTCTGTTTTTTTCTCTGGCTATTAGACTCTCTTGACCTTTAAGCATGTTTGTGTTTGACAACATCTTAAGTTTATATTTGCACTCTAGGGACAGACACCAGATACCCAGGGATACAATGCCTCTGGTCACTGTCTTAGAATTGCTTAGCACTTGGGACCACTCAACAGAGGCTGCAGACAGAGCAGACATTTCCAGTTTCACTATAGTATTGGGCATTCACTTGGCCCTGTGTAGTTGGCTGAACATGGATAACTGGATGATGAGATAGACAGGCAGTCAAATATAACCCTCATCTTTTCCTCCAGCAGCTCTACCCAAACACTGCTCCTGCTGAACATCAGCTGCCTTGTCAGTATGCATACAAGCAATCTTTTCTATGGAATTGTTTTGAAGTCTAAATGATATAACAAGGACTCTGCTCTGTTGCCCCCCTGACCTTAAGTCCCCACCAAAGTATTTGACAAATGCACTAGTTTAAGATGTGCTTCTTGTTCTGTGACAATAAAAGTTTGTGTAATACCTTCTACAGTGGAACAACATGCTGTTCAGGGCATGTTTGTTAGACCAAGGTCATTCATATTTGCCTCAAGATAAACTTCTTCTAGTTCCCTTTGAAGAAAGAGGTATTTACATTGGCACCCTCAATGTCTTAGAAAATGACCTGATTGGGGGGGAAATATCATCATTATAAATTAACTTACTTAAGCTGAAGCCATTGGCCTTTCTCCAATATACGATAGGCGTCTTAATAAAAAAGAGAAGGCGTGAACATGACAGGTGGGGGAAGTTATAGAAAGCAGTCAGCAGAGAGCAGGGTGATGTGTCTTCAAGACAGGGAACGTCAAGTATTGGCAGCAAACCAGTCAGAAGCAGAAGATAGAGGAGTCTTCCTCAGACTCAGAAGCAATCTAGCCCAGCCAAGGCCCGTAGTCTCAGAAGCCTCACCCTCAGAGCAATGAGATGGCGAACTCATTGCTAAGTCATTCAAGTTGTATAACTTTGCTAGAGTCGCCCCAGCAAACTAAGACACATCTGTCCTTTGGTTTCATTTCTTTATTCCTCTCCCAGTGTGTGCTGTTTCCTTCTTCCTGGCTTCCATCAGGTAGATTCAAATTAGCTGCCTCAGGACCCTTCCAATGGGACATAGACCACATGTTCAGGGCTCTCTGGTTCTGATCTCCCAGGGAGCACAGGGAAGCTGTCCCCTTTTCTTATGATGTGTAATATGTATTTTTTTTAGTCCTCTGGGTTGTGCCTGCAGTAATCTTCCATACACACATCCTGCTGGGGAAGATTTGCCAGTAAAAGTTGCCTCATGAGGCCAACCTGAAAAGGAGCAGTGGATGTAAACATGTCATCATGCTTGTCATTTTGAAACAACAATTTTTAAAGCTTTTCAGAGAGTTGGGGAAAGAAGGTTTCTTAGCTCCCAGGTCTCATTTTTCCCTCCATCAGGGAAGATGTTTGCAGATGTTAAGAAATGAGGTAACAGGGACAGATTCCCTGCTAAGTGCCCACCAATCACCTCACTTTGCCATTCATATTAATTATGCAACGTTACACATTAAAATAAAATTTCTTCAGGGTTTGTGATCAAGGCTGTGTCCTACCTGGCTCCCTGGCATTTCTTTGAAAGAGGCTGTTTGATACAGCTTAGCTTCTGATTGATATGATGCAGAAAGCCCTCCTTCTGGGTGTACAATAGACTTGTATCACATCTGTGGAAAATTCCAGCTGTGGGAGGCAGCAGCCCTGCATCCACTAGGTCAGAGGAGACTTTTTTACCCCCATCCACTATGCAAAATATAGTCTCCCCCCATTCTACCAAGCAGTATTGAACCCATTGCCTTGATCTGAAGTCCTAGGATTTCAGAGACTTCCAACATTTCAGGCTGTGGTGAGGGAGTGAGGACCCTGTGGAGCCAGTTGCCTGCAGGCTATGAGTTCCAACAGAGAGAAGGTTTTGAAGCATCAAAAGCTTTCCACTTGAGGGTGATTTTCATGCAGAGAAAGAGTAACCTATCCCTGGCCCTCCAAAACTCTGGATACCCCCATCCAAGGAGAGAATGATAGCCTTTGTTTTCCTTGATGCTGCAGGAATGCAAAGAATGGGAGAGACCTGTGAAAGTCAGGAAGAGAAAGGGGGCAGTAGAGCAACATCAGAGATAAGATAGAGATGTCACTTAGAGATATCATTCTGGTCCCCTGACCCTGGCCTGCTACTACCTGGGGATCTTCTCAGTGACCCCCCACATACACACACACACCTGGGCCTCTCTATATTTATAAAAATAGGTTAATAACAAGTACTTGACCTGACTGATCTCTCCCTGGAATTCCGTGCCATCATGCATTGCACAATTTATCCATCTGTCAGCTCCTTTCTCCCCTCCATCTGTCTCCTGCCACGTTTATCAAATCATTACGACATGTCATGTGCTTTGCTAAGTATAATAATGTTCATTAATTACACTGCTCAATGAGGTACTAGCATGCTTGTGGTTAAAAATCACATTACTTGGATTCAAATAAATCCCAGCTGTCAGCATGACCTTGACCAGATCCCTTGGCCTCTGGAAGTTCAGATCTCTCACTCATAAATGGAGGGAATAAGGATGACTGCATTGAATGATCTTTGAGGAAGAAAGATAAAATGACAGGACATTTGTCAAGGATTCAGCCCCACTCCTGACAGCTCGTGAGTGTTCTTTAAAAATCACCAAAAATTGATAGCGAGAACTTGTTAAGTTTCTACAACTTCCACAGAGCTACATCTACCTGAAGAGTGTCATCTTCATCTGTGATTAAAAACAGTTGTTTGATAAATTACCTAATTTCTGCAGCTCAATGTTGCATCTCTATTTCAGTGTAAGCAACTATTTGTCTTATGAATACTTTTCTTTTTTTAACTTTTAAATATATTTTTAAGAGAACTGTTTTTAATTGAAATAGAACTATACCACCCCCCCATATTCCTTCCTCAGCACCCCCAATTCTTCCCTTGTCCCCTCCTGAATTGAATGCCTCTTTTTCTTTTTTATTATTATAACATACATTTTACAAATATATATATATACATATCTGTATGTGTATATATATATATATATATATATATATATATATATATATCCTGATGAGTCAATGTTTTTATTTTTTGTTTGTGTCTCTATTTGGTTTCAAGTCTGACCACTCGGCTTTAGACAACCAATAAAGGGGCTCATGTCTGAGAAAGGCTAACTCTCCTTCTGCTAGCAGTCATTCTTATGAAAGCTTTCAATGGCCAATAAGAAGAAAGCATGTAGCCATGCCTGGGAATCAACTAGCCATGCCTGGGAATCAACACATTTGGGTAAGAAAGCAGTATTTTGGAAGGACTAAATTTGCTGCTTAGAAGACAAGTGGCCTATGAGAAGGAAAAAAAAAAGGACATGGGAAGGGGGCATAGATTATGATGCCAACAAGCTGAGAGGAATAAAAGTGAGATGGTAGGTAGGGGGCCCTACCAGGAACTGCTCCAGTAAGTGAAAATGATCACTGCATGGGTTTTTGTTTTTTTTGTTTTTTTTTTTTTATCTATTCTGAATGTTTTGCTTTTTTTATATAATGTTTGATATTAATTTTCAAAACACAATAAAAATAAAAGATAATAATAAGACACTCTACAGATGTGTGCATATTTGGGGAAGTTTGGGTATCAGGGTTTAACTGAACCTTACTGGGCTAAAGCAAAAAGCAAATGGTAGGGAACCTGGAGTGAAAATAAGTTAGTTGCTTTTCCAATGGGAAAGACCATTGTCCTCCATGGAGGCATGTCACAGGTGACAAGCTCGCCACAGTGGCCAGGTGTTGGCTATCTACTTCCAACTGAGTACAGGCACGGATCAGGATCGTTCCAGTTATAGACTGTCAATGTTCCATTCGCCTTGAAAGACCATAGGGTTTACAGAGTATTTGCCTCCAGGAGAGAATAAAATCTGGTATTCCCAGCCCCCATTTTCCTCACAACTGTCTTCCTGGTTCTTCTCT
This sequence comes from Sigmodon hispidus, assembly GCA_004025045.1. Taxonomy (NCBI): domain Eukaryota; kingdom Metazoa; phylum Chordata; class Mammalia; order Rodentia; family Cricetidae; genus Sigmodon; species Sigmodon hispidus. The sequence continues at coordinate 147,714 of PVIH01001190.1, forward strand.
CATTATCATATCACAGCATTACATTCTCAGTCACAGACATCCAAACTCTCACTGAGAAACCTAGGCTGGCATTCAAATCTCTGCACAGTATGCATCCAGCTGCATAAGTGGTGAATGCACTGGAAAGAGCTAGGGATCTGGGGGTTGGATGGATACAGAGGCCCACTTCCTGCTGTGAGATCTTACATCATGGCTCTTTGAGTTCCTTTAATAAGTGAGAGTTAGCAGCGATGTGCTCAGTTACCATTTCTGGCACATGAGACGGAACCAGTAATATTAGAGTGGCTACTACTTATGTGAGTTCTCCACAGGCTCATTTGCTGCATCTCTTCCAGCATAGGTTTTGCTTTTAGCCTTAACTGGACATGGTCCCGTCTCCTCCCTATAGGTGGTATAAATTGCCTACCTCCATTCCAAACTCCTCTGAGGATTCTGGTTCAAAGTCATCTTTGCCTTTGTCAAACCTGGGTGATACTGCTCACTATAATATATGTGCTAGTCATCCTTGGGCTGGCCTGGGCCATGACTTCTATTGTTCTACACTTGCTTTTCTATCTTGACTTGTTGTTTCATTTTTCAAAGGTTCATGTATTGCCAGTCTGACTTGATTGTAAATTCCTTGAGGTGATACAAAGGCCTTAAAATTTACTGCACCTGTAATTTGTTGCTGTTTCTCCTTTTTCTGTTCTTTCATCTTTTTTATTTTCGAGAGAGAGGGCATAAGACATGGTCCAGAAGAGAAAAATATATTGTTTGGGAACCTAAATTTGTGTTTGCTGGCAGCCAAATGAACTGTATCTTATGTGGCAAATGCTGTCTACACATTGAGAGCCCTAGAAAATTTAAAAATAGCAACACTGCCTTGTAGGGTCTGGATGGCATAAACGAGACAAAATAATTAGTCATCAGTTAAAGCATTCTTCAGCACCTTCCTGGGACCTACTGGATAAGTATACAATGATGAACCTGGGGGTCACTATGCCCAGACTTCAAAAGTGTCCACACTCAAAGCTTTAAGTTGAGACTTCAGCATCTCAGACATTCTCCTAACAAGGTCTATTCAAAGTCCTTAAAGCTTCAAAACTAGACACTGCTCTGTTCCCAAGTATTGAAGGTAAGGGAACACCCCACCTCTCATTCGTTAGTATTCTTTCAAGAGATGTGCACTACCTCCTGCCTCCTTAGCCCCACCCCTAAAAAACAATGCTATTTCCCTGAGGCTGTCATCTAGAAGGATGACATCTATCCATCCATCTGAATTGTGGCCCCTTTACACGTGCTCCTCTGTGCATTAGTGGAGCATGGTTTGCTACTACTCTATAGGAAGAAAGCATAGCTGGAGCTAAGCAATGCAAACAGTGAAAAAGCTGGCAGCTAAATCCTGGAGGAATTCTGTCATTTTCCTGGCTTTGTGATCTCTTGACAGTGCCCTGACCTCAAAAAATCCCCTTTTTTCAACTGAATGAAGTGAGGTCATAGTAGCTCTAATGGCTGTTGAGATTTTTCATCCCATCAGATAAAAAGTAAAGCAAGTGAATAACGTCCCCCTGTACCTTGAACTAAGTGCTTAGGAAATGCCAGCGCCAGCCCCTCGCAGGAAATATTCCAGTCCTTAACTTTTGGCCAAATTAAGCAGAAAGGAATTTAGTTCTTATTTTGCTTTTCCACTGATTGTTTTACTATTATTGCCTACGATCCAAATTTGCCTCCTATTCTCCCTGACAATCTGCTATGTAGCTTGAATAAGCATTAAAATCATTCTTGCAAACAAACCATTATGAGACCTCAGGAAAGGAGGGCTTTGTGGAGATCAGCAGGGCTGCAAGTGGCCATTTGTGCTTCTCCTGTTGGATCCAGAAGACCCTTCTCTTCTTCTTCATTTACAAGAGGTGGACAAACAGGTTGTTGATGAGGCAGTCGGGGCCTTATGTTTTAGATTCAGTGCAAGTGCGAAGGAAGAAATTCAAAACTACAAGTTTACAGCCCGAAATTATGAGAGTGAAAATACAGCAAAGATAATATGAGCTCAAAGTCCTTTTTCCAAAGCTCCTTTGGGAGACGTGATGCTACAAGGGTGAAGGGAAGAACACTAGTCCCTGGACCAGTGAAGCGGGATGTGGCCCAATATGCTCCTTCTTTTAGCGAAACATTCAGTGAGGATCCTCTTGACCTTGGGTGGTAAAAGAGAGGCAGATGACTGCATCAGAAGGCCAGGCTCCTCCCTGATGCTCCCTTTGAGCCTTAGTAATGTGTCTATTTATCAGATTTCTTTCTGCTTTTTAATGAAACTTTAGTTCCCCCATTAGCCTGGGGAATTTTTAACTGGCTAATTCCATGGCCTAATTCTTATCCATTATTACATTTTCTAAATAGCTTCAAGTAACAGAGTCAACTTGAAGAGAACTAAATAATAGAGCATATCATAACAACCCAGTGGTGTCTCATAGAGCCCAAGGGTAGGGATCCTGATTTTGGAATCATCAAGGGCCTCAACATTGCAATTTTTTTTCTGTATTCACTGACAGAATTCTTTGCTCTTTGTCTTCTTATTTATTTATTTTTAAGCCTCGTTTCTTTTCCCTGACTTACTGTAGGAACAGTTAGCTACTTTGAATTTTAGATTTCTCTTCTGTGACTAAGACTCCCTCATAAAGAGAGGCTGACTTCTCTCTACCTATTCCTTCCCTCCTCTGTACCCCACCTCCTGTTCTCGCAGCCTCACTCTCTCTGCTTCAACATTCAATTCTCAAGAATACAACTCTCTGATTAATAGCACATGGCCCAGGTGTTATGGTCCAGTGCAATCAAGAGGGGCCAGAGGATGGGTCACTCGCATTATATAAGTATAGTCACCACGCTTAAGGACGGGAGAGGTCAGATGGCTGTTCAATCATTGAAATACAGGCCTGGACTACAGTAGGTTCTGTCCTCGATAAATGAGTCAGGTCCCAGCTCTCATGTAGTCTGTGACACAGCAATACAAATGTCCAAGGACTATAGCACTTCATTACACTCATGCTAAGAGTCAGCCATAGCTTTTCGGTGTGAAATCTACATTTAAATAGAAAGGAAAAAAGCTCATGTTTGTGGATAACTCTATGTCAGGTAGAAGCAATGCTTTCTTCTTGCACACACAGCACACAGACTGGATAACTTTTCATGGAAAGAGGCCTAATTTGGCTCATGGTTCACAAGCTCTAGGACTGGAGACCCCTTTTGTCAGTTGCCTTTTTTCTGCCAAAGCCCTGAGGAAGCATGGCTTACCACATGTTGAGAAAAGGGGAGCATGAATGTGTGTCTTCCGGTGTCCCCCTAATATGTTAGACAGAGTCAATCATTGGACTCCTCCCCAGTGACTTGATCTAATCCTGAGTCACCTTCCAGAGGTCCCACTGAAACACCAGGGTGGCAATACATTTCTACTTTCTAATTATCTCACAGTGGGAATTAAATTTCAGCATACGGAATCTTGGCAGAGACACTGAGACCATATATGAACCATAGCAATAGCCTGCATGTCCTCACTGTGTTTGCAAACCCTATGCTGGTTCTGTCTATTTCACATGATAAGTAAATAGATGAGCATCCCTCTTGTGACAGTGACTACCTCAGATTCTTGGTTTACTTGAAGTTGTTTGAAAGTCTTCATTTTTCTGCTCTTGAATCTGAAATTAAAGGCTGTGAGTGGAACATTTAACTGGCACCCATTCTGAGGTAAATTTCCATCCCTTAGGAGGATTTTACATAGAGAAGTGGCCCTGGCTTCCAATAAGCTGCCCAAGATATTCTCTCTCTCTCGGTCTAAACTCTCCAGTCTCTACAAACAAGCCCAATTTGCTTGTCTTAGGTTTTCTATGTCTGTGATATATATATAGCCAAAAGCAACTTGGGGAAGAAAGAGTTAATTTCAGTTTACTTCTGGGTAAATGTCTGTCACTGAGGAACTCCAACAGGGCAGGAACTGAGGCAGGAAGTGAAGCAAAGGCCATGGAAGAGGGCTGCTTACTGGCTCGCTATCTGTGGCCTCCTTAGTCTGCCTCTTATATAAGCCAGTGACAGCAGCCTGTAGGTGGCACCCCCCACAATGTGGGCCCTCCCATATTAATTATTCATTAGGAAAATGCTCTATAATTAGTCTTGGCTATAGGATCAATCTTAAGGAGGCATTTTCTCAATGAAGATTCCCTCTTCCCAAATATGTCTGTGTTTGTGTCAAGTTGACAAAAAAACAAACAAACAAACAAACAAAAACCCTAACCAGCACACCAGTTTTGACCTCCACCATCTTTGTACACTTCCAGCCATCATGCTCATTTGGATCTCTTCTCTGGCTTACCTGCCCCTGCTTAGACTCTTCCCTTGAACACAGAGCAGTGAGAATAATTTTTTTTAGGCTAAATATCTGCCTCTGCATGAAGGCCTACAATAGATTTCCACTTCACTTCAACTCATTCCTGCACCCCTGGCCCTACCTGATAAAGCAGTATTTGAAGAAACCTCCCCTCACCTACCCCTTCCCCTAAGTTGCTCCACACTCCTCGGAGTTGCATCTTTTTGGTTTACCTACATAGAGTTCAAGTTCTGCTCCTTCCAGAATGACTCTCTCTCCTTGCAAATGTCCTTGCTACATAAATACCACCCTGGATCAGTCTGTCTACTGTAAGAGTAACCCAAGACACTCTCTGTTTTATTAAACTACCCCACCATCTTTAGAACACTTGCCATTTTCTGGAAAGATTCTTCTCATTTATTTATTTGTTCCTTCATCCCCTTCCCCTCTGAGATCACAATCTCCAAGGGCATATGGCCTTCTCACCCTAGGCTGTTTGTTAATGTTTCCTGGGACACAAACCAGTGTTTGGCACAAAATGGTCCTTCAGCATTCAATCCTTAGGGATTGAAAACATATTTGAGATCTGGGGAGCCAGGACTGTGCCCTTGCATCCATTATGAGTCACTGTGGAGGACACTTAGTCACTGTCTACTCCTGAACATCCTACTTAAACGCTCCATCACTGAGATTTATCTCTGAGTTTAATCAAATGTAATTTATACTGCAGCCTCCTCAGTAAATAATTGATTTGCCCTCTCTGTTGTCTTCATCACACATACTTCTTTGTACTCCAAGGAAATGATTTAATCAGTCGATAGAATACACAGCCTCTTGTTTAGAAAGCAGACAGAAGATAAAGCCTTGTTCACACCAGAATATACCAGAACCAAAATAATCTCACTTACAAAAGGTACTCTGCAAATAAGTTGACAGTGGAGATATCCAACTGAATCCTGTGTTTCTCTAATAGAGATGACCCGAACATTGTATCCTCGCAGAAGAAAGGAGCTGTTTGCAGGCTGCTTGTGACAATGTAAACTCCTGTTCATTTGTGGTTTAATTAACCTCTGCCTGAGCTTCAGAGGAAGCTTTCAAATGTGGAGGATGAGTGAAGGATGCTGGCCAACTTTAAAAACAGGGATTCCATTGACCAGCACAGCCTTTGACCTTAGACATCCCCCAGCCCCACCCCCAGGTCTTGTGCTAGGTCTCTTGCTGTCAGTCTGTCTGGCTTTGCCTGACAGCCTGGTCAGACTCTCTCCCGAAGAAAGAAAAAGCTGTCAGGAAAGGTAAGTTTTACATCTGTTCTCACGCATTTGTCTATTTTGAGCCTACATGTTTCTGGAGCTGGAGAAAGGAGGGGTGGCATGATGAAGCTCCAGGCTGAGATGTGTGAATGATTCCATGTGGGCCTTCTCTGGGGGCGAATACATCTTTGTACTGCCTTTAGAAGTAATGCTCAGTATTGTATTTCTTTGTACTGTTTTAATTGGAAACATTGTAATTGTCCAATAATAGGGATTGGTTGAATAAATTATGACACATCTATAGGACTGGATGTGGTACAGCCAAGACTAATCATGTTACAATATGCTATATATGAGGGAAAATACACGAGTCTCTGCCAGCTTTAGGGCTGGAGTTGTGACTTTAATGGTAGAGTGCTAGCCAGGCCCATATTTCCATCATGAACATATGTTCATACACATATTTATTTAAAAAATAGCATTTTATATACTTTAGGAAAATCTGGATGTCCATGTAGTAAATAACAGCCTTAAATATCACCAGGTGGCATTAGGGGCATTACCCCATTTATTCTCTCTAACATTTTCCACATTTTCAGTCCTATACATTTCATTTTATAATTAGAAACTTATTAAGAAACACTTATTTGTGGATCAGGCTTTTGGCGGTGTTTATTTTGGTTTTGGCTTTTGTTATTTGTTTTGGTTTTTGGTTTGTTTGTTTTGCTGTTTGAAAGCAGTCTTCCCTTGTGTTCTGCTCCTAGGGCTTGGTTGGTGGTTGTTTGTATCTATGATCTCATACATTTGCCAAACGGAGATGAGGCATGAAGTGTAGATTCTGACTTGCCCGCTGGTGGTGGTTGTGGCCATGAGGTTACCCTGGGCTGATGTTAGTGTTCTAGCCCTTAGAGATGTGACCTAGCTATTCCCAGCAGTTAGGCCAGTGTCTCTCTGATCCACATTTGGTGAGGCATTGGCTCAGAACTTTTCTTGATCTTGTAAGATATCAGTATCAATTTGTAGAATCTGAGCATTTCACCCCCATCCCCATACTACCTCCAAACCCTCCTCCCAAATTGTTGTGGAAGCTTTCTGGTTGGTCTCTCTTCAAGAGAACTTTTTTAAATACATTAATTTTTTTTTGCCCTGCCTTTGATTGTGCTCTGGGAAATCTGCTGGAGGAAGCTTGTCAGAGAGTTCCCTGGGGTCCCGATGTTCAACATTGATGGGTAGAAAGGGTGGTGCACATGGCCAGAGGGAGTAAGACTCAGTTCCTGCCCCTCTACCAGAGGTGCCCTCTGTTGTCCTGCAAGGATGTCACACTTTGAGACATGAATTCTAGGCCTTTCTTTCTGCCTCACCTTATCTACCAGTTATTGATTGGATGCAGTCGCAAAGGAGAAGTATCAAACGGTGGAGGGTGGACATGGATTTGGGTGGAGGTGACTCTCTGATCTAGGGCTGTTCCTAGAGAGCAACTCAACAGATCTTTCCAGAAAGAGCATTGCCCAGGTGAACAGTGCTCAGTCCTGGAGCTTAGGCTGGGTGTCCATCCACCCACAGGTCTTTGCAGATTCTGAGAGAGGAAGTAAAAATATTGTGAGCAGAGACTGGCCAGCAACTCCTATGCTAGCTCTCTGTACATGCAGATGCATGTTTCTTACAGAGAGGCTGCTGGGATGGACTTTACCCTCATTTGCAGAAAGGAGATGATTCTCCTAACCAAAGAACTGCTGAATGGTCAGGCCAACTGAGATCTGAGCTCCTTCCAGAATGTATTCTCTCTTCTCTCCATTCTTCACCATGGCCATGGCGTCTATTGTGTGTGTGTGTGTGTGTGTGTGTGTGTGTGTGTGTGTGTGTACATACATACACATATGGCGGTCAACTCCAGGTCTTATTCCTCAAGAGCCATCCACCTTGTTTTATGAGACTGGGTTTCTCATTTGGCCAATTAGAGTAGACTAGTTAGCCAGTGAACACCAGCGAATCCACATGTCTCCACCTGCCCAGAACTGGGATCGCAACCCATGCCACCACACTCAGCTCTTTTACATGGATGCTGGTAATGAAACTCAGGTTCTCAGGTTTGCAGGAGCCATCTCACTATTCCTACTTTTAGCTTGGACATGAATTACTTTATCTTATCTTTTCAAGTAGCTTCACTACTATAACTGGACCCTTTCACAGAATAAATAAATACAGTGGCTGGGGATTCTTATCTGTGATCCTTCCTTCCCCAGTTGTAGATTTCAAATCCCCTTCCTTTAAGAAGTCATTTTTTAGGGTTATTTCCTTCATAGTCATGCTTCTGCCTTTCTGTCTGGCGCTATGGTCTTAGGGCAGGTTTAACTCTTCGAGTCTCAATTTTCTCTTATAATTTTTTTATCATTAGTTTTTTATTATTGTGTGTACCTCTGTGTGTGGTGGAAATCTGTGTGAGCCAATGCCACAGCATGCCTGCTGTGGGCAGAGTACAGTTTTCCTTTCACCTTGATGTGGGTCCTGGGGATCAAACTCAGTTGCCAGGTGAGCCACCTCCACAGTCCCCAAAATAGTGAGATTTTTCTCAGGGAAATGTAAGGAAGAGTCTCAGAATGATAGGACTGTCCCCAATATGGTGCCACCAAAAGCACTGGTTAACTTTTAAGTGCCGCTGGGGCTAGAGCCTGAGAGCTTAATGACATACAGATAGTGTCACATGTTTTTAGAAGTGCCGGGCCAGGACATATTTTTAGAAAATATGTGCATGAATCTTAGATTGAATATTATTTTAGTATTTTAATTGGTTTACCTTTTAGCAGAAATGACAGCAACCATGCTCAAAGACTCTATTTTAACACCCCCATGTGTGTTTCCTCTTGTTCTGCTTGTTACCCAGCTGTTACATGAACTCAGTCTTCTCTCCTACACAGCTACCTTACGGAGTTATTTATCCATTGAAAAATCAACACCTGGAAAATTACAAGATAGAAATCTAAGTAGAATAAGGTATCTCTGTCTATGTGCCCTGAAATTCCCCAGAAGTCTGCTCTGAAATTTGAAAACATACTGGACAATTCAGCTACTCCAAGGAATAGCCTGATTCTGGACAGGCAGGAAGAAAGCAACCCTTTGAAATGTTCTTATCATCTAGATGGATGGCCTGTGAGTCAGAGAGCAGAACCAAAGGAGGGGACATTGCTCAACACTAATAATTTAGGAAGTGATCTCCCTGTTGTTTCTAGGCTGGAACATTCTGTCCCTAATTGTACCCTTACTCCTATGAGCCAGAAAATTTCCAGGCACTTGGGATCACTAATTCTGAGACAGTGCAACTTTGCTATGGAAACTTTTTGTCTCCTGATGTTTGGTGTGAACTCCATAACTGAAGAAGGATGGAGAAAAACATATGTAGTCCAAAGTTTTCTGACCCTTCTGGGCCTGCGGTCCAGAAGAATCTTCTCAACCTTGGTTCCACATCTCCTTATAAAATGATTATTCAGAGGCTTATATTAATTACAAACTGTTTGGCCTATGGCTCAAGCTCATTACCAACTAGCTCTCATAACTTAACTCTATTATTTCTACTAATCTATATATTGCTATGTGACTTCTTGGCTTTACCTCTGTTCTATCATCACAGCTTGCTTCCTTGAGAGGCAGCCTGCAGCATCCCCCTGACTCTGCCCTTCTTCTCATTTATCTCCAGTTGGATTTTCTGCCTCCTCTATGCTGCTTTGCCACAGGCAAAACCAGCCTCTTTATTGCTTTGTTACAAATGGTAAGAAAGTATATTCACAGAATACAGAAAGACATCCCACATCAGACAAAGGCAGTGAATGATTATGGAAAGGTCACCGTGGACCAAGCAGAGTACTAAGAACATCATAACATGGCAAATGTCCTGTGGCTTTTCTCACAGTCCTAGAGAGAAATGAAGATAACCACACCCCTTTCAGATGGAGAACCTGATGAGGAGGAGCTAGTTCACTAATTATTCCAATGCACACAGCAGGTATTAAGGTTAAATGTAAAGCCTTTTTTCCCACAAAGGGTCAACAGTATACCTTTTGATGGTACCAGCAGAGCTTTACACAATCCCCTTGCTTCCCTCTGCTTGGGTTCCCTTCCTGAGTGAGCTATAGTCCTTGCCTCAAAGTCAATGCACAGGCAATTAATGGAAACACAAAACATTTGCTCACTTTCAGTTATCACCTACCTTTACACTTCTCCCTGATTCCAACCACTCTCCTTTTACTCATAAGACAGCTCTGGCACTCATGGTGACATGGTGTTTAGAGGTGACACATTAGGTATGGAGTTGGGCAAGTGAGACAGGAGATCCTCAGGATAGTATTAGTGTCCATTTAAGAAAACAGTGATCCAGAACATTCTGACACTTATATTCCTGCCCTCCCTTCCTCTCTTCCACCTCCACACCACCCCTGGCCTTCCATGTGACTCACAGGGCTCCAGTAGAGAGAACAAAAAGCAGAAAAGACCGTGAGTAGGTCTTATGAGCACAAAGTATGATAATGACCATGTGCAAGCCTAGAAAGCCACCATCTCCCACACATTTGGGGCTTCCTAGCCCCTGATCCATGAGAAATTAATTTCTGTTACTTAAACCATAAAGTCTGTGTTATTTCACTGAAGGATTCTGACACTCTCTTTAAGGGTTAAGTGATCAGAACACAGAATTGTACCGTCAGCTGGAGTATGCTTCTTGGCCTCCATTAGACTGGGAAATGGTGTAACTAGGAAAAAATTGCATTTTCAGCTGTACCAACCACACTAGGAAAAAGAGAAGTGGACTCTTGTGTAGGTTCATGTGGCCTCTCATGATCTGAGGGAATCCAGAAGCTACAGAGGTTACTGGACATGAAATTTCCTTTATTTGACCACTAACAGGCTTTAGCAATCACCCTGGAGTAGGAGGCCTCTTCTGACTCCAGTGGACTATAGGCAATCTTCTGGTGTCATAAAAATGCTAATGTTCCCTCCCTGGAATTTGACTTCTAGAGGTGATTGTTTGTTGTATTCAAGTGTCTACAGGTTGATTTTCCATGTGAGACCTCAATACTGACCGTGCCTTCTGCTCTAGAACAAGGGACCTCTAGTGGTGTCTATGAGGACTATTCAAAAATGGGGAATTAGATCAGGGACTCAGTAATCAGCCTGATTTAAATTTCAAAAAGAGTTGCCTCCAGTCTAGGAGGTGAGCAGGTAATAATGAGGTACAGTCATTCCCACCTAATGGCATAAAGTAAAGTCAACATTAAAACAATTATGGGTGTGATGTTTACTTTGTCACATTAATACTTTTATCGTTGGAGACTAAATGAAGCACATGGTTAGGTGAAGTAGGATGTATGGAAGGGTTTTTTACTGACTCCTCAGAGCCTTTTCCTCGGTGTTCTTGACTTCAAGAATGCACTAACTAGTTGTTTTAGAATAAAGACACAAATTAACTCATTCAGCTATGAACAGACCTGAAGCACTGTGGGTCTATGCTGTACCAGTTGCCACAGCAGGCACAGCTGAATCAATCCTTTTGTCCATGGAGTCAAGTACAGAGAAGAAAGATAAGAAAATAAAGTTAGGAAAATACCATCAGTGCCAAGACAGATGCTGGGAATGGATGAAGTTAAAGAGGCATCCATGTGTATTAAGAAGATGCTGGGCACTAGGGATGTAGTGGTCAACTGATCCAACTGAGCCTCTGCCTGGATGGATTGCATGGACTACTGAGGAAGAGACTGATAAGCAGAGCCATGTAAATGAGATTCCTCCTCTTCAAAGAGTGCATAGGAACTATGAAGATGATGCCGTTGCTTTGTCTTAAAAAAGACTACTGGGTAGCTAGCTCTCTGGAGCAGAGCACTCAAGGCATGGAGCATTACACTAAGGGATGAAGGAATAGAGAAATGGAGATGACTTCTGACTGTATAATAACATAGTATATTAGTTTTCTCTCAGTGATGAAAAACCCAATTAATCAGCTTCTAAAGAAAACACACTTCTTTTGGCGTATGGTTTTAGATGGTACTGGCCATTTTTCTTTTTACCCTTTTGTTTTGGGGTGTATGGTGAGGTGATGGTGATCCATCATGGTTTGGCTGTAGAACCCTCTTTATGTCAGGTGTCTGAGAAGTAATGATTTCTTCAAGTGCATTCCCAATTGAAATAACTCCCTTTGACTGGAGTCTATCTCCTAAAGGTTTAACCACCTCTCAACAACACTGTCAACTGGGGATTAACCTTCAACAAGTGATCGTCGAAGAACCAGGGACAGAGCATTAGAGTTTGTATTTTAATGACTTGATCTGGATGAAGGACACTGGTCCAGTCATTTGGAAAATAAAGAAAGATGTGGTCCTAACTAGATTGGTAAATTAAAAAAGATGCAGTTTGGGAGCAACTTGTAAGCAGTGCCAAGTGTCAGGAATGTTAGCTTTAGTTAGTGAAGAGTGTGAAATAATGCTCTTGTACACTGTAAAGATTTTCCACTTGTATTGGTTTAATAAAATGCTGATTGGCCAGTAGGCAGGCAAGAAGTAGATGTGGGGTATTCAGACTAGGAGAATTTGGGGAACGGGAAAAGCAGAGAAGCAGATGCCAGCCAGACTCAGAGGAAGCAAGATGAGAATGCTGGACTGAGCAAAGGTACCAAGCCATGTGGCTAAACATAGATAAGAATTATGAGTTAATCTAAGTATAAGAGCTAGATAGCAATATGCTTGAGATACTGACCCATCAGTTACTATAATATAAAGCCTGAGTCAATTACATGGGAAGTGGTGGCTAGGTAAGAAGGGAGAAATAAACGTTTTCTTCCTAACAGTGCTTGATCTGAGTTTGAAATATGTGTTAAGGAGACAAATAATATCAATACAAAACGAAACAAAAAGACATGGCAAGAACATGGGACATGAAGGCACCTGATTGACATGTAAGATGTTGAAGGTAACATGCAGAAATGAGGTTGTAAAGGGAAAGCCAGTGAATGGCAAGCAGGAACAAGATATGTAGTATGTGAGGAGGTGGCTGATAATGGGAATAATCCATTTGGGACAATGAGGGCTCTGGCGCTTAGAGGGTGACATGTATATGTGAGGGGACACAGTACAGAAGCTACTGACATGTCTGCTCCTAATTATAAGAGGAATTTGTTTTGCTGTAAATAACAGAGAAAGTATATCTAAATGCATCTGGAGTTGTCCAGAGCCAAGAGAATTAGAGGGGCCGTGATAATGAGGATAGTAGGGGTCAGGGGCTAGCTTGCCAATAAAAAGAGGGGGAAAAAAACCAAATTATCTAGGAGGAGGGAAGCCTGGGAAGGTGAGAAGGGTTGGCAAGCTAGTGCAGACAAACTTTAAATGGTATAATAGATACTCTGAGTAGGGACTGAAGGGCCCTGGAGGCCTGCATGGGCTGCGATATGCTACCACAGGTACTCATGTCCCTTCTGCCAGAAGTGAGGGAAATGGCTCCTTTTTTGGCAGATGGAAACCTGAGGAATTCTGGCTTTTATCTAACTACCAGAAATCTTCCTCAAGTCCAGCTTGGGCTCATCTCTAGATATATCAAACTTCCTGACAGTGTGGAAACACAGGCACTGTCATTCTGTGAGCCTCCAGGTGATCTCCAATAATGTCCGTGCAGCCCACCCTACCCCACAGTGGATTAAAGACAATAGCCTCTGGGCTCCCCACAACTCTCTGCCGAAGTCAGCAGAGAAGAGTTCTGGAAATACACACATCTTGTTAGCGTTGTCAGTTTGCTGTGACTCCCTGAGGACTTCTCAAGTTGCTATTTCTCAGGCAGAATTATCTGTGAGGAAACTGTGAGGTGCAAATGCTCCCCTGGGTACACAGATAATACACTGGGACACAGGAAGACTATGAGACATCTATTTATGTTTGGTTTTATATTAAAGATTTAAGATAAAGTAAGCAATAAAGTAAATGAGTGATTGCCAAGAGTGCATGTATATCATCTTATGAAGAAATAGCCTGTTTTTGAGTTACAGATCCAAGCTGTTTTCCTTATGGAAATCTATAAAATACTCTGGGTGAGGGGAGGTAGTGTTCTATGGATTTAGGAACCTAGGAGTTTATTTTATGGCACTAGTGTTTCCCTAGATATATCAGTGTAGACATCATAGACCTTTGCATGAATCCTACTTGGCCCTAATAAAAACATGAAGCCAAATTTTGGGGTAAATGCTTAAAGATCATAGAAGCAGCTGGTGTTCAGAGTCTCAGATGCTGCTGTGGACTGAGTGTGGGTGTGGTCTTCTATAACATAGTGCTCTTTACACAGTCTAGCTGGAAAAGCGGATAAAATATTACAGGGGAGATTGTATGATGGTGAAACTTTCGGCGATGTTATGGGCACAGTAAATACTGGGTAATAGATGATGAGCGTTGTTGGACTTTGGCTAACAAGTGACCTCTATTTTCCCCATCCTGAACTGTGGCTTCACTGTTGGCTTTTAGTCGAAATTAGCTGGAATAAACTTCAAGGATAACCACCCCCCCACACACACACACACATACATATACCCTCTGCATGTACTCTAGTGAGATCATACACTTAGGGCTCTGATATCTGTTATTTATTTTTTAACTAATATAACTGAGACCTTGTTCAAGATGTGCTTATGAAAAATTACCCTTTTAATGGTGGATCATTTAATGAGAAACTGGATTTTCTACTGCATAAGTGCCCTTCATACAAATTAGCTTGGCCCTGGGTCCTGATCTAAATTGGGCTCCTACTTTCCTCTAAATGGCCTAATATTTTCTTATTAATCCCTGCCCTTCCACCTGCCCTGGCTTTGCCTCCTGTGTGAATCTCTCCTCAGCAGCAGGCTGTGCCCTGACACATGTTTCTTCAGACTCTTTGTATCTGACCAAGGGCAGGTTTTGGACATGACCAGTTTTCTGGAAACTATTTATTCCCTATTCAACCTCCCTCCATGCCCCAACAGAGGTACCCCCCCCCCAATGTCAGTGTATTTATATTTAGGAACAATGGATTTGGGCCAGATGAGTTCTGGTGCAAAGTAAAATTGGGGATTCAAAGGGAAGTCGGATAGATGAAAGGCAATTAATCATAATGGTTAAAAAGAACAGGCTTTGAACACAGTGTGTGCCAACCCAAATCCAGGCTTTGGCATCAGGCAAATGTGTGCAGGTCCTTCTAAGGGAGTATGGGTGGGCTTGATGGCTTCTCAGATCTTCCCATCCAGTGTGGGTCTGTACAAGGATGCCTGCCTTATTCAGGAGTAGTCAAATGGGATGTGCGACATGCCTCTGGGGAGGGGTTCCTGCTTGCCCTGTTGGAGTTTCACTGAGACATCCCAGAGAATAGAGTGGTACTTGTTGTCCAGAACAGGTTCATGTGCTGATTATATCAGGTGGAGTACTAATATAGAAGTCTTAGACCAAGTCTACTGTGACCAGACTTAGCATAGTAGACATTTGAGGAAGCCTGTGTGTCAGAGGCAAACTTACTTAACTACATGTCCAAAAGTGGATACAGCAACAGGTATTCTCAGCCCCAGCCTCTGCCATCTCTCTCCATTGACTATGATGTTTAATTTTTATATTCCTTTTCTATATATTTATATTTCTGATATGTCATATAATTATTCATATTTATATACATATATTGTTACACATTCTTATAAAATATGCCTTATATTTTTATTTTATATTTATATACTTTTATATTCCTAATATAATATATATTATATCAATATTTATTTATTCATATCCTATTTTGTTATTATAAAATGTATTTTATATTTATTTTTTCATAATTATATATTTTTATATTCCTGTGTGTCTATACATCATTTGCTTTCAGGACAATTTTTTCAAAGGTATTTATAGAGTAAGAGTCACAGGATTCAGTGATAAAATGACTATTAGGAGTTGAAAACCACAAGTCCAGTCTTGTTCCTATGGCCATTCCTTCTCCCTCACGTGGTATTTCCAAGTGATGCTTTTATTGATCTGATCACAAAGGGACAGCTATTTACAGAAAGATTACTCTAAAGATGAATACATGGTTTACTAGTATAGTACTGTCTCTTTTAAATTACTGTTGGCCCTCTGTAAGGTCGTGGCCAGTTTACCATCCTTCCAGAGATAGAAAATGAAGTTTAGCTGATGCTCTGTGGCAACTTTCGTACACATCTGCCATAATGTACTCACATTTACAGTCCAAAAAATCCCCGAGTTCTAGGGGAATGGATTGTTTCTTCTTCATTTGTTGCCAACAAAAAAAAAATGGTATTTGGCACAGAGGAGACAATCAGTAGGTAATTGGTAATAGGTAGGTGAGTAAACGTAAGGGATGAAAGTTGGAGAAAAAAGTACTATACTGTGGTTAGCCAATGTTAACTTCTTCATAACATGGTCAATCTCAGATTATAGGTGGAGGGAAATGGTCTGATTTATCTCTGAACTCCTAAGCTCAAGTTGTGTGGTGATAAGAGGAAATCATAGAGAGAATAATCAGGAGGTAGAGCCAGTGATAAGCTTTAGAGGCCTGGGAGAACCTAGGTCTCTGGACCTGTAGGTCCACTCTCCAGATCCTGACTAGGCAAAGTGTGCTAAGTGTTTAAGTTGCTCTGTTGTCCCCTAATTTCTGACTCTGGGAACAAGAATTTTATGCCTATCTTTCTTTGGAGTATGACAATGGTTTGGCTCTTGAAGAATGGTTATGAAGTTTATAATACACATCTCTAAATCCTCTTCTTTATATGGGCATGCTTGAATTCTTGATTGATGTATGTGGCAAAATATCATGTTAATAACTAGTGAATGAACCTGTTGCAAGGTACAGGCACTAAATACCAAATACTGTGACAGCCTATTTTTTTCTGCATATCCGACTTACCAGAAGCAATATCATAAAGCCATTTTTTATAATTGTTAAATATCATTACTTGATGTGAAGAAATTATTCTGGACTTTTATAATAAGGCAGTTCATGGAATTAGGTGTAAAGGGAACCTTGGATTCTGGTCAAAGCATCACTAAGAGTTATAAACCCTAGAAACTCAGTGCTGATGCTATTCCAGCAAGACTTTGGGACATAAACTTAGTTGGTGATGACTGTTAGTTTAGAACTTATCATGTATCCAAAGCAAATTAGATGTGTTACCCATATTATCTGATTTTGTTTATTGCTCCACTGGGATGATTATTTTTAAAGTTTACTTTTTTGTTCAAAAGGTTCAGAGAAGTAAATTGCCTGAGTAATTAAATGGGTGGAGTCAGGGTTTGCATCTAAAGATAGTATTTTATTTTTATTTTTTATTTGAGTCTCCTAGCATGTAG
The DNA here is from genome assembly GCA_004025045.1 of Sigmodon hispidus. Classification (NCBI taxonomy): domain Eukaryota; kingdom Metazoa; phylum Chordata; class Mammalia; order Rodentia; family Cricetidae; genus Sigmodon; species Sigmodon hispidus. Next base: position 164,633 of record PVIH01001190.1, read on the forward strand.
GTGTAACCAGGCAGTAGATCATCTCAGAATGGTAAGATTTGAAAGCCAACATAGCTTCAACATGCTTGTTTCTGAACTTTTCCTGTCTCTTTGTTTTCAGGTCAGGATCGCAGTGAAGCCACACTGATAAAGAGGTTTAAAGGTGAAGGGGTCCGGTACAAAGCCAAACTGATTGGGATTGATGAAGTTTCTGCAGCTCGGGGAGACAAGTTATGTCAAGATTCCATGATGAAGCTCAAGGTGCTGTACATGTCTTTCTTTGTGACTAGCTCTAGTTTAAGAGGAGTGAGGGAAAGAGCCAGTCACTAGTACTGTGTCAGATAACCTTATTGCTTGAAGGATTTGGCTCCTGAATGAACCACCATATTTATTCTGTAGGATAAAACTTCAGTGGCTTAGAAATCCTGACTGGACATTTACTTTATGGGGGTATTTATTTAGTAGTCAGGCCTTGTTCATGCTGTTTTAATAGATCATAGTTTCTTCTAGGTTAACTTCCTTGTAAAGCCCCTGCAAAAATAAAACCACAAAAACTGTCAAGGTCAGTAGTTCCTCACATATTTTCATTTTTGCTACTTTATTACTTAAAAAAAATGTTTTCATACCTTGTCCTCTAGTAACAGATATGAAGGTACAAGGCTGATTTTATTCATTTTTATAACTGTTGAGAATCACCCCAAACATTTCATAACAAAGGAAAGTCAGCCTCACTGAAGTGATGATGTACAGCAGCTATAGGCTTCATAGACAGCTTTGCATGGAGAACCAGAGAAATGAGGTAGAGAAAAACTTAAGCGAACCCAACAAGCAGTACACTCCTTTTTCCAACAGCCTTAAAAACATACAAAAAAGAATTTGTTTTCCCAGTTGTTGATTCCACATATACTGTTAACTTTTTAAAATGTAGTATAAAATATTGGAACGTATATGATCTAACAAGAATCCTGTTATGTGCATTTATCGTATGACCAATTCATTTTCTTCAGTATAAATTCTAATTATAAAGTACTTTGAAAATACTGGAAAAATATAAAGAATAAAACTACAATCATCCAAAATCCCACAAATATAATCAAAGTTGACACTTTTGGTGTTTAACCTCCTATTGTTTTGCTTCTATAACATCCACAGTACACATATAGTAAAAATGGATTTAGTTTATATAGCTTCATATGTTGGTTTTGTTTTATCTCATGTAATAATAGATATAGTTAAGCTTTTTAAAATATCTTCAAATAGTTTATAAGACACTGTTAGGTCAGTTGGATATTTTTAAGTATAGGAAAAAGAAAAATGTGCCCATATTCTGCCAAAGTGCCCCTAAGTGTTTAAGTGACAGAAAATTGTTAATTACTGTCTGCATTGCCTTTTTCTTATGTGCTTAAAGTCACAACTATTTCTTCTTGTTTGTGCTGTACAGTGTTTCTCAGTACTTTGACGTGTCTGACAGATGTCTCCCAGTGGCATGCATGTATGGTTTTAAATAGCAGGATTTTTTTAAACTACTTGATTCTATATGCTCTATATTCTTATTCTTTGCTATTTAAAATGTTATAAAAACAAGCATTTTAAAAATAAATATGTACTTAAGGTGTATTAGAAAAGGGTATTAAAACAGTAAAATCAAGATTTTACACTTTCACCTTGGAAGAGGTTAGTGATTTTTTTTTTTCTTCAGATAATGAAGCCATGTTATGAGATTTCAGGGCAGCTCAATAATGAATCCTCTTTCTCTTCTAAATTCCGACCTGAATGATGAATAGGGAGGCAGTCAGGCAAAAAGATTCCCACGGCCTGCTTTGTGAGTGATGAATGCTGGCCTAGAGGATGTGACTGGGAAACAGGGCCCTGCGCAGATCCTTGAACAACACAGGCTATGACATTTGGCTTGTAGGAGAATTCTCTGTTCTCCCCACCATTATCTGACCCCCAACCCAAGTGGAGCCCAGACTCTGCTCGTACATACATGAAGTCAGAATGCAGCCTGTCTGCTGTACATGGCTGCACCCCAGAGAGACTGAGCCTCATTGTCCCTCTCTCACAAGGCCACTCCCACCATCCCAACAGAACTGTGGTCACAAACAAACATAAGGGCCCAGAACTTGATCCTGACTGCTGTAAATGAAGCCTGGCAAACCAATGGAGCTTTGCTCTAGACAGTGCTTCATTTAAAGAGAGCAAAAAATGCCACTCCTTAATCCTCCATGTGCAACAGACCCGATTCTCACCAAGAACACCCTGTCTGTGGAGAAGAGAGGAATTCTGCTGCATCCCCTTTCTTCAGCATCCAGGGGAAGGTGTTCACCAAGTACCAGCAACTAAGAGTATTATTGGCCTTCATAGAAGCACCCAGGGTTTAAGTGGTGTGTGAAGCATCTGTTTGCTCTACTCACAGGGGTTTATCAAGGATTAAAACTAGACCATGGTGGCTAGACTGCATCTAGCTATGGGTGCCAGTGTGTGTGTGTGTGTGTGTGTGTGTGTGTGTGTGTGTGTGTGTGTCTGTCTGTCTGTCTGTCTGTCTGTCTGTGCTACCTATAGTGAAACATTCCATTTCTCATCCCTTATAATCATGAGGCCCCAAGGCCCAAGGAGTTTGTCCTGCTATTACACACTCCTGTCAAATGCACTGAACAGGTTGAGGGCTCTTCGTTTCTAGATGATTGTGTTTCATTATTTGCAACTTGCCGAGAAGAATGTTGACATTTCAGCTCCCAGTGGTTTTTCTGTAAGAAGCACAGAAATATAAATGATCGATTCTGCATTTGGCCACCTGCCCAGGAAAGAGAGAAGTACAAAATTCCTTTTAGCTTTGAAAAAAGGCTCACTTGCTCCTATTAGACCATATGAGAACTGAGGGAAAAGAAAGAAAGAAAGGATTCCCTTTGTTAGACTGAAGCTGATGAATCACTCATTAGAGAATTGTCTCCTGCATTGCAGAAGTTCTAGACAGTCTCCATGTGTGAATTGGAGGGACCCACTGTTTATCCCTGCCAGACATCTCTGACTTTTACTTTTTTAAAAATTTGGTAATCATGTAAACAGTGTTGTATCTGAATGTGTCCTTGCAGGTCAGAAGAGGGCATCAGATCTCATTACAGGTGGTTGTAAGCCATTATGTGGTTGCTGGGAATTGAACTCAGGACCTCTGGAAGAAGAGTCAGTGAGTGCTCTTAACCACTGAGCCATCTCTCCGGCCCCGATGTCTTTGAATATTAAAGAAGTCAATTTTCAAAATCCTTGGGTAGGAGAGTGATGATTAAAACTATGAGCCAGATGAGTTCCTAAGATAGAGCCTGGAGAACCAAAAGCAGAAATAGGTCTATTGTGATGTCTCTGTTCAGAATCATGAATATAATCAGATATTTTATGATGGAGATGATTCCCAATACCAAAAGTAAACTTAATCATACAATTTCATAAGCATAGGCCCTCCTTGTACCTCTGGCTGTACTAACCAGTCTCACCATCAGTTATTTCACAAGTGAATCCTGGGAGCATAGTATTCTGAGACCAGCACAGAGCACTATGGCCTCCCAGAGCTGAGGAGTCAATGTTATTTCAGATTCGTCTATGCCTGGAGCCCAGTGCCACTACTCCTGGGAGCTGAGCCTAATATTAAATAGTGATGCAGGAATGGAGTCCTTGAGATGCCTAGCGCTGAGTAAATAGCAGCCCAGCACATGTGGAAATCTCTGAAATGGCTTTACCTGCCAGATGTGCCCTAGTGGAAAGTCCATGTTCACCTGTAACTGCCACCACAAAGTCTGACTTTTAAAAGCAAATTGTTTTACTTCTAACTTGAATCACATGAACCCTGGGCTGGACGGTACATACTTCATTTAACAGGCATGTGATAAACCCCTCATGCCCCACCAGTAGGGGCAGAGGAATGTCCTAAGCTCTAAGGCTAGATCAGAGAACGAAGTGACATCTCTACGTTCTGTGAGTGTTACCTTCTTGAGGACTCATATATGGATCTTCAGTTTATAAACTATCTGGGCAGGTGGGAAATAATGAATGTATTTAGTTTGTGTTTCCTCTAAAGGACAGGAATGATAAGGAAAGAATAATGGAGAATATAAATTTGGAGGGTGACTATTACAAACGTCAGGCATAAATTATTATTACCATGTTTTGCTAAGAAAGAAGCAAGAGAGAAAGAGGTAAGGTATGGTCTAGCATATTTTTGCTTCTTTATACTGTGTAGATGTCATTCATGCAAAAATATTTCTTAAAGTGTAGAAATATTTCCTTTAAGACTATGCTGAGTAACTTACTTCATTTAAAAGATTAGATCTACATTTAATATAAAAACCCAACACAGATGTTAATCTGACGGTCATATTGTTTTCATTTCAAGTAGTCTATCCAAACTCGAAGCCATGTATTGCATACAAAGAAGGAAATCCATGTACTGGATGGTTGGGTACATCTTTACTCCATGATAGACCAGCCAAGACCACTAATATTCTAAAGAATAGAGTAGATGTGAGAATGTAACGTAGAGACCCATGGAAAGGAATGGGAAAGGTATTTTTGGTGGCTCTATCTCATGCTGTCTGACATGCCTATGGACCAGAGGGAATTTTCAAATGAAAGCACTAAAGTAACCCTAACCCTAACCTTGTACTTTTACTCAACAGGGTGTTGTTGCTGGCGCTCGTTCCAAAGGAGAACACAAACAGAAAATCTTTTTAACCATCTCCTTTGGAGGAATCAAAATCTTTGATGAGAAGACAGGGGTAAGTGAAAGAGTCACAAGGCAATATGAAATTGAATCCATTGACAGACGTGCCACTAAAAGCTTCTTTTCTTTGGGCAGGAATATCAAACAAGCATAAACACACATAAAGCAACTGAGAGACTTGATCAACCATGATCATCCATCAAAGCAAGTCTCTTGTGTGACTTGGCCACAGCTTTACCACACTATGCTTCTTTTACTGTAGTTGTGGCCTAAGTGTCACACTATCCCAGTCATTCTAATGGGAGATTAATGAGCTACAAAGAACAAAGGTCATGTGACAGTCTGTATTAGATTTTTGTGTATATTGATATCCTCAGTGACATGCACTTGTTGGTTTTGGGGAGACATGTGTTGGTTTTGGACTTGGTCAGAACCTCAGACTCTCCAGTTTAACTTGCCATACCTTGCAGTTGCTGTTATCCAATTAATAGAGTTTTTAATATATTTTTTTTAAAAAGGAAAAAATAAAAAATGGAAAGAAACTGTCAGTTTCTAACCAGGAATAGGGAAGATAGCTTGTTTATTTAACCCAGCAGAGGAAGGGAGGGGTTTGTATTGTCCGCACTCTCACAGCTGTCCCAAACTCCAGCGCTCATCTCCAGAGCCCACACAGCACTCTTGGTCTTAGTCATTGAGAGTAAGCATAAACAAGCATCCCGTGACCTCACGCCTGAAAAAGCCAGAATATTGGTTTGGTTTTTTTTTCCCTTTTATTCACTCATTGTTTCACAGCTTCTAAAACACCCCCAAATGTATCACCTCCTTTGAACTTAGCAAAGATAATGCACCAGACAATTTATAAGCAACACTCCAACCAGCCATATTATTTGACCTTGATCTTGTTGTTATGATTGTCTCTTGCTTGTTCTACCAGTAACACAAAGGCGAAAAGATGATAATTTAGAAGTTAAAATGTATTTTCCTGATGAAAAATACTATAGAAAAATTATTTCTAAGTAAAGAGAAGTAAAAGAGATACTGATGAGAAACATATTCACAACCACCAGAGGGTAGGAGTGGCCCAAGTAGCCAAGAGATAAACAGAACATAGTTGTGTCAAGCGTGGAATGCTAGGGAGCCCAAGCATGACAGGGAAGACTACAAACGTTGCAATCTGGATGAACCTTTAAGAAAACACACTGAATGGAATAAGCTAGGTACAAAATGACAGATACTGTGTGATTCCATCTGAATGAAGAATCTAGAATATTCAAAATTCCAGAATCAGAGGGGAGAGATGACTTCCAAGGACCAGATCAGAGAGAATGAAAGCAAGAACTGTTTTTGATAGCACGGGGTTCGATTTGAAAGTGATCTAAAAATATGTAATAGTGATTATTGAAAAAAAAAAAAGTGTGTGAGTGGGGGAGAGAGATTTCTCAGCAGATGAGCACATACTGGTCCTACAGAAACCAGAGTTCAGGTCCCAGCACCATGTCTCAGCTGGTGCCTATTATCTTCAGCTCTTAGGGATTTGACACCCTCTTCTGGCCTCTATAAGTACTGCATAGACACACACACACACACACACACACACACACACCAGCCAATAAATATAAATCTTTAAAATGTATGAATGTGCGTAATGACACCGGACTATATACTTTAAAAGAGTTTATATAAATTTTGTAATATATATTTTAACATAATAAGAATAATAACTAGTAATAAAAGTATGCACTCATTCAGTGCCTCCTACATACTAAATTATGCTAGTCATTTTACATGCATTATTCAGTTTCATCCTTATAAACATGCTTTATTTCTAACTGCTATTTTCCAGTTCTGTAGTAAACATTGGAGACAAGCTGACTTACAAAGAAGAGGGGCTGGTTTAGGTACAGTTACTGAGGTTTCGTCATGAGTATGGCATTATCCTAGCTGTGGTGAAGACCTTGTACTGGATAGTGTCCTGGCAGTGTGGGAATGCATGAAAGCAAGAGATAATACCTGAGAACAGGGAGACAGCAGGATTCTGGGGTCCCTTAACCCCTTCAGAGGGCATAATCACAGTTAAAGAAAGATTATCCAGGAGTCTTTACCCCATAGAGGTTCACACCATTCCTGGCATTGCCATCCTAAAGACTAAACCTCCCGAACTGAGGACGACGTGAATTCAAACCATAACCAAACCCAAGTAGTGCTTCACCCAGTGTGTATTGTGTTCCAAGCATCCCCAACCTTTTATAAGTTCCAGGTTATGGAACCATCCTATAACTATCCAGGAGCTAGGTGGCCCCATCATCTCTGTTTTATAGCTGAAGATGTCAAAGGCAAATACTGGGCACAACTTTCAGAAAATGAAGAGTAGCATGGACCAGTGAGAGCTCATGGATTTTGACAAACATCTATCTGCTTGGCTGAAGTGACTGTTACACCTTAGGCTCACTGACTGTCCTAATTTCACCTGTTTACTTGTTTGTTTTTATTTAGTGTGTTTGTTTTTTGAATAAGTCAGTCAGATGTATCTTTTAAGGTCAGGAGAGGCTCCAGAAAAACCAGACAAACAAAAACTGTAGTGCTGCATTAACAAGTCCTAGAAAGGAAACAAAGCCACCACACAGAGCCACTTGGGGCAAGGCACAGGGGCAGCCAAAGACCATCAAGATAGTGGAAGGAAGGGCCTCTTAGACCTTAGACCATGGTCTTTACTGGAATTTCCACAGGAAATGCAGCACAGTGCAAAGGGACAGTTTGGAACTGCCTATTGTGAATCATTTTCTCTGGCTCTAAGCCATGAGTGTAGTGGCTCTGCAGCAATTAAAGCAAAGTAAATTTTCTTCTGTGGGATATGGACTGGAGAGAATGCCTGGCTCCGGATTGAAGTGTTTATCTAAATTGTTCTATTACCAACAAAAAGTCAGGAGTCAAATATTGGGATAAAATCCTAATAAATTAAGAAAGTAGCAAGACAAGTAATCAGGTGACCCTCTCTCTCCACATTTTTCAGATAAAAACAGTGCAAATCTCGCCAAGCCTCTACCTCTCCTTTCTGTGCCTCTCTACTCTGTACTGGGTCCTCCACTATGTCTATGGCTAATTCCAATCAGCTAGCTAATCGTTGATTCTGCCTCCTGATTCAAGGTTAACTTTATTGTCAGTCTTGGAGCATTATACTGCTATCAAATATCCCACAGCACTCAATTGGTCAGTTTGCCTATCAATCAACAACATAGTCCCACTGCTGAACTCTTTGCTTTTTCTAAGAATTTACTATCCCTGCAAATTTTGAATTTGAATTCAAAGAAAAGATTTTGAATATCTCAAACAGTATAATATATGGAAAACTGAAAAGTATTTACAAGGCAGTGGTCAGGAGGCAGAATACAGATTTAACCCCAGAATGTCCTAAATAGAAAATCAATACAATTTGCCTCTATAATTGGAAAAGATGCCTTTGTGGAAGAGAGTTTAGTATGATGAGGGCACAGAAGTCAGGAGAAAACAGACTTGAATTCAGAAGGACTAAGAGCCCCGTGTAAGCCTCCGTTGCCTTCTTGAAACTCTGGTTTCAGAACTTGAGAAAGTTTATACTTTTGGATAGCTTTGCTCATCCTGGAACCTCTCACTAAAAACACTCGAAAAGATATTGGCAAATCAATGTCTATCCTGGTGGCTGGGACCAGGAACCAGGCAGGGAACTGGGGAACTGGGAACAATGCTGGCCAAGTATTCTCAGCATACACTTTGTTCTGGGATCCTGTAGCACTGTAAGTGGAGAACTTCAGGTGTACACAAACTTAGAAAACATCTCTGACCTTCAGCACTCTATAGGAGCCAAATAATTGGGTGGAGCATCAGAGATACTTGCACAATGGTTTAGATGCCCCAATAGTATGATGTCATCTCTAGTTCCTTCCAATTTCCAGCTCTGTCTACTGTCATGACAACGAGCATGTTCAAAGGGACAGAGGCAGGAGCTTGTGGTACCTGGTATTGTTTTCTTGTTTGGGGACCATGTTTTGAGCTTTGCTGCCAGTTCTCCTCTATGCTCTATCCCTCTATCAAATAGACTATACCCAGGTAGATATCTAATAGCTTAAATGTTTGCCAATGAGGAGAGGTAGTTTATATTCCTAAATTTTATACGATTCCTCTAACATATTAAAAAAGCAGTACTTTTTTATTCTTTATATTAGAAAACAGTAAGACAATTTTATCAACTCCAAAGCAATTGACCTGGTGTGGGGGGAGGGGAGGCATATCATTGGTAGAAAACTAGACTAGGGGGCAGAGCTGAGTGTTTGCTCTTGGCTTGTTGTAGCACTATGTAGTTAACACTGGGCCTCTGGTGGATTAGGCTTCTTCAGGCTTCACACATTAATACCTCACAACACGAGGCCTGAGAAAGCAGTCAAAAGAATTGAGGTTTTATCATAGTTATTATTATTAATATTAGATTTGTTGATTTTTATTGTATATGTGAGTGAGTGTTTTGCCTGCATGTATGTCTATGCATCACATGCCCACAAAGGTCAGATCTTCTGGCATCAGCTCTCCTGGATCTGCAGTTTCAGATGATTGTAAACTACTGTGTGGGTGCTGGGAATCAAACTCAGGTCCTCTGCAAGGACAAGAGGTTCTCTTAGCTGCTGAGCCATCTCTGAAGTCCAGGGCTGAGTTCATTTAAATCTGAAGTACAAGGGATGAAACTGCAAAAGGCTATCTAGGTGAGGCAACCAGCTTATCCTGCATGACCTTAAAGATGAAAATAGGGCTCCTTGCTGGAAGTTTCTAAAAGATGATTTTAGTATATCAATAAGAAAAAACTTTTCTTGGCAGGCTGAACTGCTGTTCCACAGTGAAACCAACAGAGTGAGAGATTTCACCATCACTAGAGGCAAGACTACACCAGGCGATAGACTCTTGGGAAGAGATAGAAAGCAAAGTCATGTCCCTTCATTTCTGAGCTGAATTTTAAGATTGTCCTTTTTCTGATGTTTTCTGCTTGAAACCTTCCCTGGGAGACTTTGCAACCTGTGCTGAACCCCTGCCCTTGCCCCACAAGGAAATGGCAACCCAGTGCATGCTGGGACCTGCATGTTGAGTAAATGGAAAACTAGACTTAATCATTTGGAATGACAAATCATTGTTGTTTTTTTGTCTGAGTATTTTTGCCCACATTTGACTACACTTTTTTTTTAAGCTGAGAAAAGAAACATTTGCTGAAAAAATGTGACAATAGCTAGAATTTTAAAAACCTAAAATTGTCAAAAGCATTTTGATCCCAATTAAAAAGACCCTTTGCAACAATTTACACCCTGTCTTGAATCTCAAAGAACTCTTGATCCCTTACATGAATAAATTTTGTTTTGTTTTTACCATGTTTGGGAGATAAATCATTGTTGAAAGCTGTTCATATTCATGCACCTAAGATATAGCCCATCTATCAGAGAGATCAGTGAGAAGGCAGAGTTGCCATCCATTGCCTTTCTGTTATTAGTCACAGGAACAGGAGCCCATCTAGATCTAGAAGGAGTTGTTCAGCAATATATCCATAGTCTGCAATGCACTCTGGGGACACTAAGACTGTAGGCTATCAGTCTCATTTCAGATGAGGAAACTAAGCTTCTGCAAAGGTCCCCGATCAAGTGTGTAGACCCAGAGCAAACTTTCCAAACCTGAGTACTTCTCCATCCCTGAAACCATCACCAACTCTTTCTCTCCACTTAAATCTTCATTCCACAGAATCATTATATCTTTTGCCATAAAAATTATAAATATTATAAGAGCCTAAAGATGCATCTGTTTAATAAGGTGGAGCATAGTAGTCTTCTACATCAACTTGTCATGGTATTAGGATATCCTCATCACAATTTTACTCCTTCTTTTGATGGACCAACAGTTATACAGCTGCTACCTCACACCTCACTCTGTGAAGTAGTTACTATTATTATTGCCATTTTCCAAGTGGACAGTTTTTGAGCCAGCTAGTCTACAGCTGATAAGTAACAAAGTCAGGATACAACATCACATAGCCTGGAATAGAAACTTTAATGCTAGAGGTAACTAACACTAGTATGCCTAATTTTATGGATAATTTCCTTTAATATATGAGAGCAAATTCATATGACCTCTGTGACTGTCACTGTCATTTTCATTCTGGGGTGCCCTGAGTGGAGATAAAAGCTGTGGGGATAAAGCCGAGATGCCTTCCCCATGGTCTGTCTGGGTAGACAGGATGGTGACAGTTTGACTCTCAGGTGATTAGCCAGTAGCATCTTGGAAGCCTGTCTGTGTTGTGTGTGACTCTGGTTCCTGGGGATTTAAAGATGAATAAGCTATGGCCCTTACCCCTAAGGCATTCATAGCATAGTGCAAAAGCAGTCTTACAAAGTGAACTGACAGATGCCAAGGAACAGGAATGAACAAAGTTGTCCGTGCTCAGGGACTAAAGCCTAGCTTTGCCTAGAATACTCCTGACAGTCCTCACAGGGAAGGACACACTGATTTGGCAGTGGGTGGGGGGGGGAGGAGAGGGGTTGATTGAAAAGATGAAGTACAAGGGGCAGGGAAGAGACAATGGCATTTCTAAGTGCACACCTCTCTCAGAGGTAAGGTATGTGTGTTCTTTATTTCCCAGGAGATGTATTTATTGGGTGCCTCTATAAACACACATATAAATAAAGCTTTTTTTCTCCTGTTGATCGCTGTTGTCTGCTTGGTTTGTGGTGATTCTCACAAAGCTGGGGTCTGGTAATATTTATTACAGCAGAAATAAAATGACAATGTGATTAAAAACCACAAACTCACACTGAATAAGTAAAGCATAGGAAATGAGAGGTGGAGAATGGCTGAGGATTCAAGCCTGGACCTCATAATAGATGGCTGATGGTGTTTTAAATACAATGGACTGACTAAGTTCCTCTCAGTAAACAGAGTATCACCTTACTTGTGCCCCATCCAAAATAAGGCTGTTCCCAGTCAGTTCAAATTGATGATTTTGATCATACCCAGGAAGAGCTGCTGAGGTCATTGGTGAGGGCTAGTCTCAGGGTGAGGGACTGTGAGGGGGGTGAAGGGACTGCCGAGCAGAGCACAGGAACTCTCAAGGGCAGCACTGTCACCTTCTTCCAAAAGATTCTCCCCAAACTGATGCTCATAGCTGCACTGTAAGTATGATGGTATGGCTTGTGGCTACGGAATCCAGTCTCAGGCAAGTCTAACAGTTCTTGAAGTTTCCAGACTGGCCCAAAGTTACTATCTATAACAAAAGTAGACTTCAAAGTCAACTTGAACAAGTCCTGACCTATTTTCTTTCTTTTAACCCTCAGTTTTCCCAACATTCTCATCTTCTGTTGTATCTAAGTTCTTAGGGAAGGGGTGTAGTGCATAATTTAGTTTTTAGGGACTAACTGCTAAGTGCTCTCACAGTATTCAGGACAGATGTACACAACAGAAGATATTTGCCTGTGTGATATGACTTTCAAATGTCTTGCCAGACATTCATGTAGATGAGAAACCTGTTTGTAATTACTTGAATCTAAAACCTAGCTCAGTTTTACATATCAGCAAAGAATTTTTATGCCATATTCACAATTGTGATTTTCCAGATCTGAAGTAAGAGGGGAAAAAATATATTTTGTTTTTGTCGAGACCTTACCAAGACTGTTTATGATTTAGAAAGCCAAGCCATTGTTCTTCTTCATTACCGCTGAGTCATTTATCAAGACACTGTCTATCCTTCCAAGCCCTTCCGGCCATCCCTTCCATAGCTCTTGCTTTCACTCCATAGTTGCTTGTTTGGTCCTTTTTTGTCAATGACTACTCAAAGCAAAGGAGTGTCAATGATATGAGCTCCATGTTCTCTTGAACCCGAGTTTATTGATAAGAACAGAGTATATACATTGTAATTGTGTTATTGTACTCTTCAATTGTAATTGTAACTAAGCACTTACACTCAGACATGCACAGGGACTAAGGTCAGAGCTCAATGTTAGGGTTTTTGCATAGCATGTTTGAGGCCCTGGATTCAACTATCGGCACCACAAGAAAAGAATTTCACATTATTTTAAAATCAGAAAATATTTTTTATATTTCCTTTATGTTATAAGTAAGATATTTTGACTTGTGTGTTTGTAAACTTTATGAGTATAGGAGATGTTATAATCAATTCCAACTAAGATGATAAAGTATATGTTCTTTGTTCAAAAAGGGAATCAGGGCTAAGTAAGGCTGATTGAAAATTAGTCTTGACCATTTTAATTGGTTCATTCATTTGACCTTTCATTCCACAACTGTAGGAGTGAACCAGCCACAAAATGAAACTCAGAGGCTTAGCATTCAGCTGTAGGAATAACTGAAAGCTGGAAGAGTTGTGAATATAAAGGGAGAAAGTTATACAATTAACATCAAAGTTCAGAACAAATGGTCTTTTTTCATTTAATAAAAAAGACATAGAAAGATCTAAGAAGATATGGCTGAGGCTTAAAGGGCATTCTGAAATTAAAGTCGGAGAAATCCAGACACAGAGTCTTCACTGTAGTCTTTGAAGTAGGAAGGTCATGGAGCGAATAAACACAGGGAGAGATAAGCCTTGGGTTCGCAATCCTGATCAGCAAAGCCCTGTCAGTATCTCTATAACTCTAGCAAAATGATACCATGAAGCCCTGCATCCACAATACCCTGATTCTATACCCAAATAGCTGTGTGGAAAGAAAGCAATATTTCTTTTCTAAAAAAGTCTCATTTTTTAATTGATACAAATCAAATGTATTTTGTTTGTGCAACTTGATGTTTTAGAAAACTTGTAAGAACACGAAGATCTGCTGTCCAACGTTTTCAAACCCACAGATATTATGAACTATCCGAGGAGCAAGAAAACACACTCTGCTCTCATTCAATATTTGAGCCTGAAAAAAAATGGCCTCACAATACACAAATACCTGGCAGAAAGACAAGCAAATTAGTTATGTGTACATGGCCACGTGATAATGAAGGAGAGTACCAAATAAGTCAGTGAGACTGAGAAACTACTCTTCTTCCTAGAGTAGAGGGATGTGAAGCCGAAGGCCGTTGTAATGGCAGTGTAAGCAATTGCTGGACAGAGTAAATGAACCCAAAGTACAGGCAGAGGAGGCGACAAGGCTTGTCTGAGCTCTGGTACTAGAGTGTGACTTACAGTCTCTTTTCTATGGGATGAGTCTTGTATTCCTTGGTTGGTGAGTAATAGTAGGAACACAGTGGTCCATGTGGCTCCCTGTGGAAGATTCCATTTTTGAGTAGGAAGGGAATGCTAACATCTGTTCCCCAGTGCCTTCTGTGTGAACTAATGAGCACACTAAAGGACCACGGTTAAGAGTGGAGCCTGGACTTTATCATTGTCACCCTGTTGTATATTTCCTCTCAAAGTCTTATTCTTCACGTATAGGTGGAATTTTGTGCCCTATAAACGGCATCTCAACATTATTTTTTAATGTATTCTTTGGCAATTTTAAATATTTACATAGTGAATTTTAGTTGTGTGGTGTGATGAATGGATGTAAATAGGGTTGCTTGTGTGAGTATAGATGAGAGGTTATCTAATGAATCATAAGCAACTAAACCACTGAACAAAATGACAATCCCAGCAGCACCCATTAAGAGGTAGGGCCTCTTGGATTGCTGATGAAATGTTGGCTGACTCAGTCTTGTTTAGGTCGTAACAGTTGTTCTGAATTGTTGAGGCCAGCAGTCATGTCTGTCATGTCCCGAAGACCCAGGGGAGGGGCCACATCTTCATATCCTCTGTATCTTATATTGCTTCCAA